>JARQOC010000001.1:42821750-43124625 GCA_033576535.1 Allobates femoralis
GCTCTCCCAGCTCTGATATGCTCCTGAAACTAAATACTTTAATTGTGTCAGAATGGATTTAGCCAGTAATCTATGGGATGCATTGCTGGATTCAGGGTTTCTTTGCTTGCATAATGTTGCTGTCAGATGAGCTAGCAAAAACCTGCTGACAGATTCCCTTTAAATATTTTGAGGGGTGAAATATTGCTGACAGATCGGCTGAACTCAAAGTAAATTAAGTTTTACATAGTTTTTAAAATAAAAAAAAATGCTAAAAAAAAATCTCCTTTTGGTTAATCACTGAGAAAAACCATGGTCACTGAAGTGCAATAATAATAATAATAATAATAATAAAGCTTTATTTATATAGCGCCAACATACTCCGCAGCGCTTTACAATGTAGGGTTAGAGTACAGAAAATACAGTAAGTAATTACAGTAGAGAACAAATAAAGTACAATAATTGGATACAAAACAATAGGCATAGAATCAATGTGGAAAAAAAAAAAAAAAAATACAATAAATAAAGCAAGAATAAAGGTGACCCTGCTCAAAAGAGCTTACAATCTACAACGGGATAGGGGTTGCACAAGGTGCCGGGGCTTATTGCACTGATGGTCCAGGCATCTTGAGGAAATGGGGCATAGGGCTAAGCTTACATGGATGGTCATTATACAGTCTGTGTAGACCTTTATGGTTTGGTGGAGTTTGTAGAAGAGTAATGTCCAGAGGGATAGCCCATTCACGGTCTACAGTACAATGGACTTCTATTAGGGAGTATGATAGGCCGCCTTAAAAAGATGCGTTTTTAGGGATGTATCCAGAAGAGTAGTGATTGAGAACAACTGATGACAGATCGTCTGTGTTATTAATGTCATTTCCGGATTCAGGATAACGACTGAGGGTGACCGAGTGGAACAGGTGGCCCCGAGAGGTGAGGAATTCTCCTACAATTGAAGTCTTCACACAGAGGCTGGACAGACATCTGTCTGGGATGATTTAGTGGCTGGACAGACATCTGTCTGGGATGATTTAGTGGCTGGACAGACATCTGTCTTGGATGATTTAGGTGGCTGGACAGACATCTGTCTGGGATGATTTAGTGGCTGGACAGACATCTGTCTGGGATGATTTAGTGGCTGGGACAGACATGTGTCTGGGATGATTTAGTGGCTGGACAGACATCTGTCTGGGATGATTTAGTGGCTGGACAGACATCTGTCTGGGATGATATAGTGAATCCTGCTTTGAGCAGGGGGTTGGACCAGATGACCCAGGAGACCCTTTCTAACTCTACCACTTTATGATTTTATGACTCTTATTGTTTCTAACTTGTGAATGGCTGTCCAAGTAATATTTTATTGACTCACAAACACTTAGTCGGTGTCTCCTTCATAAATGAGCCGTATAATGTGTCTTTTTGTGGAGGATATCTTGTAAAGCCTCACACAGGCGCAGCGGCTAACTGCTATTCATTGCATTTTATTTTCCGCCTCCCTTGTCAGTAACCGGTGCTAATTTAACAATCGGGTAAGGCAGATGCTTCCCCCTTGAGATAAGAGTCCGGTCTCTTCCCGTGGGACGTGTTGGAGGCAGCAGTGTCCTCCTCGTCCCGCTCGGAGGCATTTCTTATTAAATTACTAATGCATTTGAAGGTAGTAGCCGGATTCGTGGGCTCCGGGGACATCCCATAAACAGATGTTTCGCCTGTTTTATAGCCCGGACGAGCTGCCTGTGTATATAGAGCACTGTCTGTATCTGGATACTAATGGCATCATGAAAGCAAATTGAATCAAACAGATCTCCGTGTCGCCAAAGAGAACAGTGAATCTGAAAATGGGAATGTTCAGAGAAAAGTGATTTTCCAAAAATTGCTTCTATTGCCTAGTGTTATTTTCTGGATTGCCCAAAAATTAACACTTATCTTTCTCGGATCGTTTTCCCGCAAGAGCAATTTATATCAATTCATACACTGCTTTTTTTGTACAGAAAAAGCCACAAAAAGCGCTGACAATAATGCTCAAAAGAACGGAAACAATTTCATGTAAAAACAACTTGCCTTTCCTTTGTTCGGGACTTTGATTTAATTTTTTTTTTTTTAAGTACTTCATGATTGCAAAAAAAATGCCCGACTCTTAGAAGAGGAAACCTGTCCATTCTTCAGACATCATCCACTAGAGTGGCGCTCAATACTTTATAATGGACTTTAATGGCAAGGCTTAAAATAAAAAAACACAAGCCCTGAAGACGCCTGGGTGTGTTTTGCGCATTTTGTTTGTCACAAGTAAACACTATCACTTTCTACATTGGGAACCGGTCACCTGATTCGTATTGCCCAAAACTGTGGGACGTAGAATTACAGTCAGGAAAATGATTCTCTGAATAATCCCAGTGTTTCAGGGAAATGTAGATGGAAAGTCCAACCAGAGACCATAGCCTGAGATGAAACAACGGGAGAGACTTGTCCATCACCTGCAGCGCCTGGCCAGTTTCTTCTCCACCTATGGGCCCTGGTGTTTCTTTAAAGTGGTTTCCCCACGACCAAAGTTAGTTTTAATCAGTAGATTTTGCAATACTAATACATTCCACAATTGGATGTGTATAAAAAACAAACAAACGTCCCTGTGCTGAGGTAACCTGACTGTACATCTGCTTGGGCTGAGATAATCTTATATATGTGTCCCTGCTATGTACTGTGTAATGGATGTGTCTGACCATACAGGGACATGGTCTGATCATACCACATCACCTGTGCTGAGATAATCTTATATATGTGTCCCTGCTATGTACTGTGTAATGGATGTGTTTGACCGTACAGGAACATGATCTGATCATACCACATCTGCTGGGCTGAGATAATCCTATATTTATGCCCCTGCTGTGTACTGTGTAATGGATGTGTCTGATCATACAGGGACATGGTCTGATCATACCACATCTGCTTGGGCTGAGATAATCCTTATGTATATGTCCCTGCTGTGTACTGTGCAGTGGATGTGTCTGACTGTACAGGGACATGGTCTGACCATGCTACATCTCCTGTGCTGAGATAATTTTATATATGTGTCCCTGCTATGTACAGTGTAATGGATGTGTCTGACTATACAGGAACATGGTCTGATTATACCACATTTTCTGGACAGGGGAGGATGCAAAAGAGTATACAGACATGGCCGCAGGGGATCTCAGCTGATTTTTTGAGGAAAAACATTTTTTTAAAAACCAGGCAGGGAAATGACAATGTTCCTGTACGGTAAGACACAGCCATTACACAGTACATAGCAAGGACACATATATAAGATTCTTTCAGCAGAAGTCAGACACTTCCATTATACAGCACATAGCAGGGACACATATATAAGATTATCTCAGCACAGGAGATGTGGTATGATCAGACCATGTCCCTGTTTGGTCAGACACATCTATTACACAGCACATAGCAGGGACACATATATAAGATTCTCTCAGCAGAGGAGATGTGGTATGATCAGACCATGTACCTGGACGGTTAGACACATCCATTACACACTACATAGCAGGGACACATATCTTGACACAGGAACATTTTATATGAAAATCCAATTGTGTGAATTTATTAGTTCTAATAACTTTTGAATATTCAGTTAGGTGGTTTTTCCTTTGTTACTTTTTTTCTTCTATAACCCTTACATTCTAGAAATATGATGACCTCTCTTACAACTCAGTATTGTCTTACACGTTATGTGTTTCAGTCCTCCAGGGTCACATAGAGCGAACAATCCAAGGTTGAACTTCGCTCGTACATTTTACATTTTACGTTTCTTTTATATAATCTTTTTGAGATTTTAAGATTGACTCGGGACTAAGGGTTTCAGTGTGTTTGTGCAAAGAATTCCTGTAGATAGAAAATAGACTGAATATTATCAAGGAGGCAGATACATACTGTTCCGGTTATAGAGCGAACTTGTTCATGTTCCGGTAGCTGTTAGTATTAACACCCACTATACACCCCTTGTCCTTGATATAAGCAGAAAACACATGATTACAGTTTTTTTGAGCTGGTCAGGTGTCATCTGGTCTGGAAAACCCATATTTCTACATCTATTAGGTAATATTGAGTTTCTAGATTAGGAGAACTTTCTTTTAGGAACAGCTTTGAATAGTGTCTTCTATCCCGGAGGACCTGACCCATCTGTGCATTAAACAAACAACCTATAGAATTTAACAAACTCCTAGGTAATTCCCTATTTTGTCCTGAGGAGGTGCTGTAGGGCTTTTATACATTTAATTTTAGGTTCTCCACAAATTGGTGCTGCTTTCTGGTTTAGCAGGACTCCCTTTGTCATATGTGTCCCTATCATAGGTTGACCAAATATTTTGATAATGCTGTTTGTTGTCTGTGGGAGAGAAGTTGTAAGTTTGCATTTTTCTTTTTCATTTTATTTAATTTATTTTTTTATTACAGGATGGTATTTATAAGATGAGTCTTTCTCCTGATGGAAATCTTTTGGCAGCCGTCCATTTCTCTGGAAAACTGTCTGTCTGGGAAATCCCATCCTTAAGACTGCAAGGAAGGTGGTCTCAAAATGAACAGGTATAAACCATTGTCTTAAAATAAATCGATAGATATTTATAATCTCCTCTCTAATTGATCTGTTACCTAACTCCTTCTACACTGCTCAAAAAAACTTGGGGGCTTTTGTATCACACAACAGAACTTGATGAGTGGAAGATTCAAGTCAAGAATCTTTTCTTGATTATTAATTGTTGAGAACAATTTGTTAATCAACCTGTGAACTGATAGAATATGTCCCTGAGGTTGCTCATTGAATTCTGGTCCGCAGACCTTGAGGAGCAGTCAGTGGCATCACTATCATCCAAGAACAGACTCTGACCACATGAGGGTGGACATTGTTCTGCACCATGAGAAACCCAAGGCCCAGTGCACTTGGCTCTGAGAATTTAATCCTGCTACATAAATCATGGTAGCTTGGATATAACTTGTAGGCTTGTGTGATTCTTCAAGAATATGCTTGCCCAGACTATTACTGACCCGCCACCAAACCAGTCATGCTGTGTCATGACTAGACACACCTGCCCACACTGTAGTAGTGTAGTATCCATCCAACTACCTATCCATCCAACTAACTATCCAACTACATCCATCTAATCTATTCATCCATTCTATTCTTCTAACCTTCTATCCACCCATTCTATTCATTTAACTATATATCTTTTCTATATTTATCTCATGTCATCCGTTAAGTCTCCTCAATGTAAATTGGTTTTAGTAGCAAAACTTACAAACCTTCTGCTGTTTGCAATAAACCAATCAAACAAGAAGAATGTTAATGGTTCAACACAACTAAACTAATATAACAAGTGTTTTCTCCAAATTCATCACAAAATGCCACTTTCCCTGACTTCTGCATCTCAGACTTATACAACCCTCTCGTTACAATTCCTCATAAAACCACAAACCATGGACAGTGAGTTCTCAGTTTGCACAGTTAAGTGCATAATCAACAGTGAATGCCCCCATGGCCTAATTACAAGACCTCACTGAACCCAACGGCCCAAAAGCACAAGAAAAACTGGCTCCAATTTGCCCAAAACTACAAAACAAAAACCCAGATATTTTGGCTCCTGTTTCGTGGCCCAATGAAAAGCAGCTGGCATTTGTGGCGCCCATGAATCAAGAGGATGTCAATAGGAGAAAGAATGTAGAATATGCTGTACCGCCCCGCACCCCATCTGCCTACGAAGCATGGCGGAGTGTCGGTGATGCCTAAAGTTAAGCATGGTGTTGCCAAAAAGGAAGCATCGTGGGGGCTGGGTGATGCCTATTATAAAGCATGGTAGTTGTTTGCTGATTCCTATATTGAAGCATGGTGATGCCTACAGGGAAGCATCACAGTGGTTCGGTGATGCCTATTGTGAAGCATGGTTGTGACTTATTGATGCCTACAAGGGAAGCATCGTGGTGGCTCGGTGATGCCAGGAGTGAAGCATTCCAGTGGCTCGATGATACCTATAGTGAAGCATGAATGTGGCTTGACAATGCCTAGAGTGAAGCGTGGTGATGGCCCGGTGATATCTGGGGCTGCTTTTCTCCAGTGACACTCTGAAACATGCTGTGTGTGGTGGGTAAGTTGGATTCAATCATATCAAAAATCCTAAGACAAAACATCATGCCTACTTTTGAAAAGGTAAAGCTTTGACGTTACTGGACCCTCCAAGAGGACAACGATCCCAAGCATACCTCATAGTCAAAAGTGACATTTTGCGTTTAATTTGGACAAACCACTTGTTAGCATATTTTTCAGACTATATGACGCATTTGATCATAAGACACCCAAGTTTTAGATGAGGAAAATGGATAAATAAATGTAAGCAAAATATGTGGTCATGATGCACTGTTATTGAGGGGAACTATCTGCTGTTGACACTCAAATTCTGTACTAATATCCCCCATCCTGGGCCCCAGCCTGGTATATGTCCCCCATTCTGGTATATATATCCCCCATCCTGGTGTATGTGATTCCACATCCTCGTATATATTACTAAAGTAATTTCCAATGGCAACTCTCTGCCTTGAAGAAACACTAAAAGAAATTTTGGGGATAAAAAGTGCTAGCCAGTAACGTTTACTCTTGTAGACCAAGAAGGGGGAAAAATTATGGAATCGCTCAATTCTGAGGAAAAAAATATGGCATCATGACAAACAAACAAAACAACACTCAAATACATTATTAGTATTTTGTTGCACCACCTCTGGCTTTTTAGAACAGCTTGCAGTCTTTGAGGCATGGACTTTAATAAGTGACAAATAGTACTCATCATCAATCTGGCTCCAACTTTCTCTGATTGCTGTTACCACATCAGCTTTGCAGGTTGGAGCCTTGTCATGGACCACTTTCTTCAACTTCCGAAGATTTTCAATTGGATTAAGATCTGGACTGTTTGTAGGCCATGACATTGACCTTATGTGTCTTATTTCAAGGAATGTTTTCACAGTTTCTGCTCTATGCCAGGATGCGTTATCATCTTGATAAAGGATTTCATCATCCCCAAATATCCTTTCAATTGATGGAATAAAAAAAGTGTCCAATGTAAACTTGGGCATTTATTGAACATACAATGACAGCCATTTCACCAGTTCCTTTACCTGACATGCAGCCCCATATCGTCAATGACTGGAAATTTGCATGTTCTTTTCAGGCAGTCATCTTTATAAATCTCATTGGAACGGCACCAAACAAAAGTTCCAGCATCATCAACTTGCCCAGTGCAGATTCGCGATTCATTACTGAATATGACTTTCATCCAGTCATCCACAGTCCATGATTGCTTTTCCTTAGCCCATTGTAACCTTGTTTTTTCTGTGTAGGTGTTAATCATGGCTTATGTTTAGCTTTTCTGTATGTAAAACCCACTTCCTTTAGGCGGTTTCTTACAGTTCGGTCACAGACATTGACTCCAGTTTCCTCCCATTCGTTCCTCATTTGTTTTGTTCTGGAGACATATTGCTTTAAGTTTCCAGTCTTGCCGCTTTGATGTCTTCCTTGGTCTACCAGTATGTTTCCCTTTAACAATCTTCCCATGTTGTTTGTATTTGGACCAGATTTTAGACACAGCTGACTCTGAACAAACAGCATCTTTTGCAACATTGCGTGATTTACCCTCGTTTAAAAGTTTGATAATCCTCTCCTTTATTTCAATTGATATCTCTTGTGTTGGAGCAATGATTCATGTCAGTCCACTTGGTGCAACAGCTCTCCAAGGTGTGATCACTCCTTTTTAGATGCAGACTAACAAGCAGATCTTATTTGATGCAGGTGTTAGTTTTGGGAATGAAAATTTACAGGGTGATTCCATAATTTTTCCCCTGCTTGGTCTACAAAAGTAACCATTACTGGCTAGCACATTTATTTTTCAAGATTTCTTTTAGTGTTTCTTCAAGGCAGAGAGTTGCCATTTGAAATGACTTTAGTTTTGTGCCATGTCTGTGATTTGCGTTTTTTTATTCAAAATTAAACAACTGAATGGACAGGTGATATCATAATTTTTGCCAGGAGTTGTATATGCCCCCCCATCCTGGAGTGTATATGCCCCCCCCATCCTGCGGTGTATATGGCCCGCCCCATCCTGGAGTGTATATGCCCCCCCCCCATCCTGGAGTGTATTGGCCCCCCCCCATTCTGGAGTGTATATGGCCCCCCCCCATTCTGGAGTGTATATGCCCGCCCCCCCATTCTGGAGTGTATATGGCCCCCCCATTCTGGAGTGTATGTGCCCCCCCATTCTGGAGTGTATATGGCCCCCCTCACCCTGGAGTGTATATGGGCCCTCCCTATCCTGGGTGTTTTATGGCCCGCCCATCTTGGAGTGTATATGGGGCCCATCCTGGTATAGTATGTGGGCTATTCAAAAATGGAGGAGCAGGGTGCCAGTGGCGGCAAGTGTATCCGCACTAGACTCATATTGAAATCACTTCTACAAAGACGAGTGATGACAGAGACAGAGGCACATGTACCTTAGTAGCACTTCCCAGTTTTTAAGGCTGCGGCAGGGCTAAGCTGACTTATGTAATGTAAGAACAGGGACTTTCCAGTGCGCTATGCTGCTAAGGTACATGTGGTTCTGTTCGCTGTCATTACTCATCTTTGCGGCAGTGATTTCAGGATGAGTTCGGTGGTGATAAACTTGCAGCTGCCGGCACCCTGCTTTGTTGTTTAATATGAGGCAGCTGATCTCCCCAGCAGCTGCTGGAAGTCGGTGGCTGGGGCAACCAAGGGAGCCGGCTATTTAGGAACCTGAATATAACCTGCTCCCAATGCCCATTTCTCTGCACTCGCTTTCATATTCTTAATTAGCCGACACACGTGATTACTTCAGCCGCCGGATTCTTCAGCGCACACCCTTTCCTGCCTCATGTGACCCAAATCGAGCGCACCTCCCCCATCCCAAGTCTAGTTATATGTTCATGTTATGCTGGAATTATAAACGGGCCCCCTACTTTTCTTCAAAATTTGGAGTAAAAAAAGTGTGCCTTTTATAGTCCGAAAAATATGGTATATTAGCTCCGGCAAATCATTGCATTGAACATATTGTAATGGGGAATTAATAATTTTGACTAATTCTCTACATTTCCATTCTTTCTTATCTATATACTTTTTGGCATCTGTCATCCACTTCTGGCATCTAGTTGTCCTCCTACCCAGTGCTGTGGCAGCATGTGCATTAACGCCGCTGCCATCTTTGGACACAACAGGAGGGAGAGAGCACAAGGTGGGGTGACAAAGCACAAGACAGCAGAGAGAGTGTACTGGGGGGCAGAGAGAGTGCACAGGGGGGTGACCCCTTAAAGGAGAGCGCACGGAGGGGAAAAGACTACAAATGGGGGGAGGATACACAGGGGGAGACAGCTCAAAGGAGAGAGCATATAAGGGGAGAAGACAGCACAGAAGGGAGAGTGCACAGTGGGGAGACAAGTCAAAGGAGAGAGCACATAAGGGGAGAAGACAGCACAGAAGGGAGAGTGCACAGTGGGGAGACAAGTCAAAGAGAGAGTACAGAGGGGAGAAGACCACACAGGGGGGAGAGAGAAATGGATAGGGGGAGAGAGACGGCTGCTGTGTCAGAGCCTGCCCCCATCATGACATGACCGCCCTCCCGATGCAGTAAGATCGGACCCCCATCTAGTTGTTACATAAAACTTTACTTGCACATCAATAAATCTTTTACAAAAATAAAACTTATAAATGTGTATATTACTTTATTCATCAGAAATTATTGCCACCTACTTCTTTGTGTCGTTTGTGAAGAAATTTGATTTCTTTCTCTGCATCCTAAATATTTATTTCTGAACGTGGCCCATTAAATCAGCAGCAGGGGATTTTTGTAAGGAAGGCAGCAGATCAGTAAACACTCGGCAGCACAATAAACTTTGAAAGCTGCAGCATAATTAGGAAGAAAACTAGCAATACTATTTGAAAACTAAATAAAAGTAAGTTTTGTGAAGTGGTGTGAAGTCGGCTGCATTCTCTGAGGATCCGGGAGAAAACAGAATTGGCGTTAATGATGAGCCTTTTATGAGTAATTGGGAATTCTGTTCTATATTTTGACACATCTAGCGCTTCACTTCTACTTCTTCATGTGGAACGGACCACAATGCCATATTGACATGTAATATATAGAAAAATTCTATCTTTCCACTCAGATTTGGGCTCAGAAATTGAACTGTTGAGTTGTCTGTGCTCCATTAATTCCATGATGGCCTTAAAAGGTTTTTTTTTTCTTTGTCAACCTTTGTCTAGTATGATGAACAATGAACATAGTAGTCAGGAGGCCAGAAGAACTGATCTACACCAAGTCAAGTAGTCAGGAATTCAGAGGAATTCTGCTCATTTCTGTTAAATTGCTTAATTGAAGGGCTCAATTAAAGAGGGGCAGACTATTTACTAACCTCATGATTGATGCCTTGGCAGTACCTGACGTAATATGGATCCCTAAAACTGGGACCTGCGATGCTTCACATTCTGACAAAGTGGAGGTATGTGTGCTGCCCATCTAAAGTCAGTAACTCCTAAGCTTCAACCTATTGGAAAGCACCACACCCTACTAATACCTTCAGTGTCCTGCTGGAAGCTGCCAGAAATAGCTTCTGGATTCTCTGGCTAGTCTCCTGACTTGTATAGTATTTTCCTGTTTTACCTCTGCCTGTTTTTTGAACGCTTATCCTGCCCCATGATTTTGTACCTTGCTGCCCTCTTAGGCTGCTTTCACACAGTGATTTTCTTCGATCCTTGGCTGTTGGCTCGGATTTGCCCTTAATGGCATCCATTTTTGTCGGATCCGATTCTGTCCGATTTTTTTCCGGTGCCCAGAATTGCAGACTGCTGCGATTTTGGGTGCATCGAACAGAATCGGACAGGGTCGGATTTGATGTGATCCGTGGCAAATAAGATGGGGTCCTATGTAAATCGAACCATGGAAAAATCAGATCGTTATCTGATCCGATTTTGGTTACTGGGCATGCGCGATTCCGACTGAGACCTCCCAAAGACCTTCCAAACATCTCCCACAGTCGGACATTTAACCCAGATCTGATGAAAAAATGTTTCAAATTGGATGCCATCCTTCTGATTCTTTATCGGATCAGTTTGACAGATCCGATGTTAAATCGGACCAATGACATCTAATTTGAAGCATCCGCGACTGTCTGTCGAGTCCTTCAAAATCAAGGATCCCGACGGATGCACAAAAAACGCTGTGTGAAAGCAGCCTTACCTATGACCCAGCTCCCTGTCTACGCTATCGATGCTGATTTTATACTTTTCCTGACCTTCTTGACCCTGCTTCGTACCTTTTCTGTCACTGGACTTCTGCCCTTCCGTAGGCAGCAATCACCTGGACCCTATTGTAAATCCAGAACCCTGTATAGGGGTTAAAGGGTGTTGTGGTTTCTTGGGGTTCTAACTGAGCCTAATGGAGAGTCTTTTTCCCAGTGTGTCCGTCATAGCCTTTTTTGCTTGTAGCTTTGGACAGATGTCACAGGCCGCTGATGAATACTTACATGGCCACTGATGGGAGGAGGGAGGAGTTAGAGTCAGAGCTTCTTCCTCATAGAAGAGGGGGTGGATTTCTGGCTCTAGTTCCACCCATTGTCATAGAATCCTAGAATCTCATCAGCAACAGCTGCCATCTCCTATCTTTATATTTTGAGCTGCATTCTGTGTACCACTCCATTGTTCGTAACTGCTTGTTGCAACCCTCCACTTGGTTTTAAAGTTGAAATATGTATAAAGGAATCAAAGGCACCAAAGCTCCTTCTCGACAGAAAAAGTCTTAATTGATCCCATCATAAAAAAACAAAAAATACCAAAAAAAAAAGCAATATTTCGGCCAACGTATGGCCTTTATCAAGCCATATATACTTTTTTAATGGCTTGATAAAGGCCCTATGTTGGTCGAACTGTTGTGTTTTTTTGTCTACGCTGGTATCAATAAATACTTTTTCTGTAGCGAAGGCATTTTGGTTCGTTTGATTAATTTGTACATATTTCAGTAATGTGAAAATCTGCACTGAATACAAATTTTACCTCCAGAATTGAGATTTTGAATGCCTGATCAATTCTTGAAAAGAACAAAAGCAGATTTCTCTGGTAAGATATAATAGAGTTGCTTATTTTCATGTGTACTTATCATTTGGGAATTAAAAATTAAAATGACTGTTTTATCCTCGCTACACTGGCCGTGGGCATGTGAAGTTAAACAGGCAGCTAAACCACTATATATGGAGCCCAATAAGACTATCATAGTGACAGTACTAGTTATTGACCACATTTTTTAGTATTATAAATGAGTTCTTTATTCAAAAGACTTTAAAAAGTTTTAGGTTCAGTAGATACAATTAATTTCTAAGATACCTTCTCTCTAGGGGAAACGCCTTAAAAAAAACTCCCATCTATTGACCCATTTTTGTAACTTTTATTGTAAGACAATAATTGTATGTAACACACTTACCACATCTCTTTAAATAAAGTACTCATTCATAATACTAAAAAGTGTGGTTAACTAGTACTGTTATTATAATGGCCTTAATATCTCCTTCCCCACCCCCCCTCTTTCTTGTTTCTATGATTACTATGGGAAATACCCTTTGACTAGAAACTGTATTTGTGTATACCAATAAGAAGACTGTTGCAGAAGTCTATGTACTTTATTGAGCGTAGTAAAACGGTGAAAATGGGGACAATTGGTCCAGTGTCAGTGTATGTATGATACAGCAGAAAAATGCATAAAGTCTAACATAGAATGCAACTGACTAGACTAGAGTAACATTTATAGCAAGTGATGGCTGCAGACAACATAAATGCATTACCAGCAATGCTATCCCAAGGGGAATAAAATGGAGACTATCTTCCCTTATGCTAGTATGAGGAAAATGGAGCCTGAATTACCCATAATGCATTGCAGAGGGGAGGAGAAACCAAAGCATAAAAACTAGAAAGCTGATGCCGATAAGTTCGGACACTAGAGGGAGGTAACGTACGATAAATGAATGTAATGAAGAAAACAGATATTACTGTAGAGCAAACAGTAAGGAATATAAATTAAATGCAGAACAATGACTTACCTTTTAGAGAGATTGTTCTAAAACATAAATCACTTATTAAAAGGATAAGTGGCAAATGTGACATCTCTGGGTGGTCAAGCCACTGGTACCACCACTGATCATGAGAACAGGTGTCTCACATTTTAACTGTGTGAATGTCCTGTATTTTTGCACTAAAAACGGATCAATTTTTGTCAGTCCAGCAAAGCCTGAGATTTCTGAAATGCTGAGCCAACCTGTGCGTTTTTTCCTGATCAGGTTTTGTTGCAAAAACGTGATTAGGAAAAGAAGTAGCATATCATTATAAGTGATCTTATTTTGGAGCAAAAATGCTCTAATGCTCACCCTCCCCGGCTATCCCACGGTGAGCTCCAGTGACTTGTTGCTCTTGTGCATCAGCAAGACCAGCGGGACTTACAGGACCTGCACCCCATGTGATTCAGCCTGTGTCACATGATGCAAGATCCTGGAAGTGCTGTACCCATTCCAAGAAGGAAGAAATCACTGAAGCTCACCATGGGATCGCCATGAAGGGTAAAAAAGTGTATGCGTCTGTCTGACTGTGTGTGTCCCCTTATTTGTGCTGTGTTTGTGATGTGCACAAACGCAATACATTTGTGCTGCTTTTTTTATTTGATAACTTAGGTTTTGGGAGTGGCCGATAATCGAATGACACAGGTTGCTTAGAGCAGGAGCTCCAGGAGAGATCGGCTTTAACTTCGCACAACATTGTGAAAAACCACTCTGGGAAGCCCTAAATAAGTTACCTGGTGACCTGAGCACAAAGCGATTCCAATGGTGCATGGCAAGTCAGCAAGAAGATCTCCAAGGAAGGCGACTGCATATTTCTGTAGAGACCAGGTACTGAATACAGCCTCCAACATGGCCGCAGCTCCTCACTCCCCAGCTCTTTCTTTCTGCTCTTCACATGCGGCAGTCTCAGGAGGGTGGGAGGAAGCTCAGACAGATATTCCCCTTACACAGAAGACAATGGAGGCTTTGCATAAGATCCTCAGGTAAGAACTCCAAGCTGATCTTAAAAGAATGATAGCTGAATATAAGGCAGAGATCAAGGGAGAATTACAGGATCTGGGATCTAGAATAGATCATCTGGAGCAGAAGCTGGCAGAACTTACTAAATCTCATAATGAACTAATAGAGGCTAATGAGGCTTTAGAAAAGAAGGTTTCTCAAATCAACAAAAAAAACTGGATTTTGAGGACCGATTCAGAAGGAATAATATTCACATTAGAGGGATTGATGAATCTACTCCTGACAAAGATTGCCAAGTCTTCTGCAAAGCTTCATATACACTTTGATTCCTTCTGCAGACAGCAAGGACTTAAATGTTGATCGATTACCAGGATTCCAAAACCAAAAGGCCTCAACCCAGATTTACCACAAGATGTTATTGCCCGCATTCATTTCTATACAATAAAGGAGAATTTTATGGCTGGCCTTAGGAAAAGTCTGAAACTTCCAGATAACTTGAGCCCACCTAAAGGTATTTCCTGACTTGTCGGCAGGTACTGTAGCTCAGAGGAGGGAGTATATGCCGTATATTACGGCCCTCAGAGAACAAGGAATAAAGTACCACTGGATGTTCCCCACGAAATTGATAGTCTTAAAGGACAATTCCATATCTGTCTGCACATCCCCGGAAAAGGCGAGAGATTTATTGATAAAATGGAAGATCCAGCATATATATCCAAATGATAAAAGAGCTCCTCAGGCACAGAAAAAGAAAAAACTGGACCCAGACTGGTTTACGGCATGATTACTGCAGAGCCGTTCTCTGCTTCCTGCCTTCTAATCTTTGTCTGGTGCCTCTATGTTGAAACCAGGCAAAGTTGCCCACAGAGTGTCTGTCTTTTTTTCACTCTCTTTTAAACTATTTTTTCACTTTCTTCCTTTTTCTTTACTGTTTGCTTGATTTTGGAACTGTAAGGGACTTCCTCTTATGATGAAGCAAACATTTAGGTTTGATTACCCTGCATTTGTTTATACAAGCAAATTTGTTTCCCTGTCCGTCCTCCCCCTGCCTGTCTGTTTTCCTCATGTTTGTCACTCATTTGGAGCAATGGTTTTACATACTATGCATTGTTAATACTATACACTACTTTAAGGTTATATGCATAAATTCCAACAGTTTGAACTCGCCAGGTAAAAAATCCATCTTCTGGAAGAATATTTGTAAGGAAACTGCTAATCTAATTTGTGTTAAAAAAATAAAAATTCACTTGTTGGCACAGGACAATGCTCGGATAAAGAACTCTCGATACCGATATCAGTTTTTTGCAAATGACAAGACTAAAAGAGCTGTAGTGGCTATTTTTATAAGAGACTCCCTATCCTTTAAATTGTATGACACTACTAGTGATCCGGAGGGGCGTTTAATTTTTCTTGATTGTTCTTTAAACACTAGGTACACGATTGTATCTTTATATGGCCAAAATACGCACCAGTTTTCATTTATCAGACAAACACTTAAGAGCGTACAGGTGTTCTCCAGAGGGTTTAAAAATGTCTGTAGAGATTTCAACCTCCCCATGTCTGCCGTGTTATATTGTTCAAACAGACGTACCGCTAGAGGAGAGATGAAATCACTGGTTTCAGAATATAACTTGCATGACATCTGGAGATATCTCCACAGCTCTGAGAGAGATAACTCCCATTTCTCCTCTAGATTATTTTCCTATAGCAGGATAGAGTATATTTTTGTAGATGATAGAATTCTAGCTTGTGCGCATGAAGCAATGATAGGTGTGATCTTGTGGTCTGACCATGCTCCTGTTCCACTCACCAAATCTGATAGGGACTCTTTGGTCAAAGCTAATAGGTGGCATATAAATTATTTTTTTACTGACCAACAAACGAAACATTGAATTAATAGAGACCAAATTAAAAGTCTTCTTTTACATAAATGATACTAACTCCATCTCAGACAAAGTGGTATGGTCAGCCCACAAGGCATACATGAGATGTATTTTTATTCAGATGGCACCAGTAGAAAAGAGAGGCGGCAGTGTCAGACCTATTAACTCAAATTAACAAACTGGAACAAATCAACAAGAAAAACCCACAGTTGTCCCAAAAAATGACAAAACACAGAATGAAGCTGTGTGCTCTACTTTTATTCCACTACAAAAAAACACTTAAAAAGTCCAAAGCAAAATATTATACAATGTGGGATAGAGCAAGGAAGATTTTACCTAGTAGGATCAAAAAAGGTAAATAAGAAATAGGATTGCATACTTCAATAAACCTGATGGGACTAAAGTACTAAATCCTATCGACATGGCTAATGAATTTAGGTGATTTTATTATTCACTGTACAACCTAAAACAGGATCCCCATACAGTTGAGCTTAATCCACAAGAAATTGGTAACTTCCTAGAAAAAATCTCAGTCCCCAAAGTATCAGCGGCTCAGCGAAGTGATCTAAATGCTCCCATATGAAATAGAACAAATCATTTGTTCTACTAAAAAGCCTTTTCTGCTGCTCTGGGCCAAGACAGTTTTTCCAACACCTACTATCATTGTTTCGTCAAAACGTTAGCTCCTTACCTCCTAAAAACTTTTAATTTTTGGAAATGTAGCTCTTCAATAAGCCATAAAAACCTTGAGACATTAATCGCAGCCATTCATAAAACTGAGAGACCCCCTGAACACACCTGGTAATTTTAGGCCTATCTCCTTAATAAACTGTGTCCTTCCCTTTCTGATGTGATAAGCAGGAAAACAGTGCAACTGGGTATCCAAACCACACTACTGCCTGACGAAAATATTCACTTCCAAAACTCAGAAAATTTGATGGGGATTTTTTAATTTCTACGTGTTTCGGGGGTACAAGCCCCCTTCTTCAGAAAAAAAAATCACAGATGTATTGTTTCCTGAAGAAGGGGGCTTGTACCCCCGAAACACGTAGAAAATAAAAAATCACCATCAAATTTTCTGAGTTTTGTAAGTGAATATTTTCGGCAGTCATAGCGCAGTTTGGATACCCGTTCCACTGTTTTCCTGCTTATCACTTTAGAAGTTAGGGGAGCTGCTGCAGACCGTCATCAGGATTAAAATATGCATATGTTGTTTGGTGTGGTTGTGCCTGTCACAACCTGGAAAAGGTGAGCAATATCCTATTTGTGTTCTCCTCCTGACCACACAGGTATACCCTATTTGCGCTTTCTCCTTTCCAGACACTGCTTCCCTTTCTCATAGCACCTGACCAGGTTGGGTTTGTCCCTGGGAGACAAGCCAAGGATGGCACTAGAAGAGTAATAGATTTGTTGGAGACGATGGAGACTCCCCGATTACTGCTGTCTCTTGATGCCGAGAAGACGTTTGACAGAGTGCACTGGGGGTTATATGGATGAATGGGTGAGGTTCTGGATAAGTTAGGTTTTGTGGGAGATATTAAAAAGGCTATATTGGCCCTATACTCTAATCCAAATGCAGTGTTGAGTGCGCCTGGCTTCACCTCAGACCGGTTTATGATAACTGATGGCACCCGGCAGGGCTGCCCTGTCTTGCCTTTTTTCTTTTGCTTTGTTAATGGAGCCGCTGGCAGAGGCTCTTAGAACTAATCGAAGCATACATGGAGTCCGTGTGGGAGATACGGACCATGTGGTGGGATTGTATGCAGATGATGTGATATTATCTCTCACCGGCGTGGAGGGGTCCCTGGTGGGTGTCTTGGACACCCTGGCTGAATTCTCCAGAATCTCATATTACAAATTAAATGCCACAAAATCTATCATATTCCCCCAAAATATTATAATAATAATAACCAATATTTTCCCTTTAAGTGGGAGGAAGCGGGATTTACATATCTGGGAATTAAAATTACAAAATTTGTAAATCTAAGGGCCTTTTCACATCAGCGGTAAACGCTAATCGCGGCAGTTGCGGTGAAAAAAAACGCATCTGCCGTGGTTACCGCATAACGGCCGCACTTTCGGTTCCCTTTCGGCAGGCCCCATGCAATGTCTATGGGGCTTGTGGTAAGTGTGCGGCAGATGCGGCAAGTGCGGTTTTGGCAGATGCGGCTGCAAAAAAAAAAAAAAAAAAACACGGCTGACCGCAGTTTTTTCGCGGCCGCATATGCCACAAGTGCCAAAACCGCAACTATACCGCACTTGTCGCTCCTGCCGCAAGCCCCATAGACATTGCATAGGGCTTGCTGCAGATGAACCGCAAGTGCGGCCGTTATGCGGTAACCGTGGCAGTTGTGGTGTTTTCACCGCGATCAGCGCTTACCGCTGATGTGAAAGGGGCCTAATTAAGTTGAACTGCGAATCACTAATTTCGGAAGTTCGTGGGGACTTGGAAAGGCAGAGCCTTCTCCCACTGTCCTGGGTTGCCAGGATACAAATTGTAAAAATGGTGTTGCTGCCTAACATTACCTACTTGTTATGATTTCTCCCTCTCAAATTCCCATCTAGATGGATAGGGCTTCTACAGTCCCGACTTGGGAAGTTTATTTGGAAAAACAAAAAAACGAGTGGCGGTCATGACTGTACATTTCCAATATTCTTGTAGTGGAATTGGTGTACCAAATCTATCTTTGTACCACAAGGCGGCCATATTCGAGGCTGCAAAGGATTGGTGGGCTGGGGATCTTAATTGTAGATGGCTCCAAATAGAAAGACAGTTTGCTCCACACAGGTCTACTAGACTCTTGCTAGAGATCGAGCTACTGAAACCCCTGAAATGGAATTTTCCCTTACGATGTCCTTGTTGATTTCTTATTGGAATAACCTTCATACAACACTGACTAAATCCCTATTTAAATACATTTCTGTAAAAGCGATCGAGGCACGTGTCTCTGGGTTGTCTCTAGACATGTGGATAAAATCAGGTGTAAACACGCTTGACAAACTCTTAGATGGCCCTGTATTCCCCTCCTTTGCAGATTTGTCCCAAACTTTACAAGATTCCCTAAACGTCCTTTTATCAGTACCTCCAAATTCATCATTTTATCCAGTCGTGCACATTTCTAGCTTGGTGGAGCCCTGACCCATCAGACATGATGCAGAAATACTTTAAAGTAGAATACCCCAATGAACATGGCTTGTCTCTGTTCTATAGGACTCTTAATTCACCAACACTCAGTCAAACTTCCTTATATGAATGCCTGGGAGGATGCACTCTCTTTCTCATCCACCCCCGAACATTGGTGGACTGCAGCCACATTTACTCAAAGGCACTCCTCCTGCATTAATCATCTAGAACAACTAAAGAAAATACATATGAACAGGTATCTGACCCCTTACAAAATTTCCAAATTTAACACATCATATTCCCCATTATGCTGGAAGGGATGTGGTAAAAAATGATCTGGGTCATGTGTGGTGGTGGTGCCCCAAGATAGAATTCTGGAATCGAGTGGCAGACTTAATCAGGACCCTGATAGGTTTCCCTTTAACTCTAGAGGGGCCCCTGGAAGTCCTAAATATTGGTTTACGTATATACTCGTGTATAAACCGACCCGTGTATAAGCCGACCCCCCTACTTTTGCCCCCCAAAAGCTGGTAAAAGTTATTGACTCGCGTATAAGCTAAGGGTATGAAATGCAGCAGACCCCATCCTATTATATAGCCTCCCGTCACTGGCATATAGCACCCCTCAGTAATGGTATACAGGCCCCTCAGCAGTGGTATTATACAGGCCCCTCAGCAGTGGTATACAGGCCCCTCAGCAGTGGTATACAGGCTCCTGTGCAGTAGTATACAGGCCCCTGTGCAGTGGTATACAGGCCCCTGTGCAGTGGTATACAGGCCGCTGTGCAGTGGTATACAGGCCCTTGTGCAGTGGTATACAGGCCCCTGTGCAATAGTATACAGGCCCCTGTGCAGTGGTATACAGGCCCCTGTGCAGTGGTATACAGGCCCTGTGCAGTGGTATACAGGCCCCTGTGCTGTAGTATACAGGCCCCTGTGCAGTGGTATACAGGCCCCTGTGCAGTGGTATACAGGCCCCTGTGCTGTGGTATACAGGCCCCTGTGCTGTGGTATACAGGCCCCTGTGCTGTGGTATACAGGCCCCTGTGCTGTGGTATACAGGCCCCTGTGCTGTGGTATACAGGCCCCTGTGCAGTGGTATACAGGCCCCTGTGCTGTAGTATACTGGCCCCCAGCAGTAATACACAGCCCCCCCCCTCCTTATTATGTGTCCCCCAGGCTGTGGCACCTGTTAAAATAACAAACGTTTCATGCATCACCTTTCTCCGGCGCCGCTCCTCCGGTCCCGGCTTCTAGTGCTGTGACCGGGCGCAGGAGATGACGTCATCGGCTGCGCCCGGTCACATGACACCGGCACAAGCAGGAAGAAGCCGGGACCGGAGGAGCGGCGCCGGAAAGGTGATGTATGAAACGTTTGTTATTTTAACAGGTGCCGCAGCCTGGGGGACACATAACAAGGAGGGGGGGGCTGTGTATTACTGCTGGGGGCCAGTGTATTGCAATATGCACGGCATCCCCCCGCCGCTGATGGACGGGGGGATGCCGTGCATATTCATTACACTAATGAGGCGGCCCCACATGACCGCCCGCGGTCACTGCGGCCCCCTCCTGCCTCCTCCAGCCCCCAGTCACAGCCCCACCCCCACAGCAAATACACCGTGACTCGCGTATAAGCCGAGGGGGGCACTTTTCAGCCCAATTTTTGGGCTGAAAAACTCGGCTTATACGCGAGTATATACGGTAATCTTCTTTCCCCCAAACTTAGTTCCAGTAATAACCCATGTTTTGATAGTGGCCCATCAGAGCATGGCAAGGCACTGGAGGGAAGCTTCTACTCCCACACAGGAGGAACTCATTGGTAGGATAAATTCCCATTATCAACATGAACGTTGTTTGGTTCACTCGATAAAACTAAAAGAACGAGTCAGTCGACAGTGGGAGATTTGGGAGACTTCTGGATTGGCGATAGCTCACACTTAGGATGACTTTAATATTTTTCCTGGTTGATGCTGGTCTTCTCATAATTTGATTGGTATACAGAAATGTTTAAAACAAAGCTCCTAAAGCTTATCCTTCATCCCCCCACTATGCATTAGTTTACCTTTTGTGTCCAATCCCTTCTGTGTGGTCACAGATACCACATGCAGGAGTGTGGCACTTAAGAGACAACGGTGCAAGATGTGTTCCATGAACCTGGCTCTGACCCCTCTTAGGCTTTTGTGTGCCCCTCAGACATGGTCTTGGACCCCTTCTTTTGCGTATCCCAAAAGGGTAACTTCAGGCTTCATTGATTGATCAAAGTTCTCCTCAAAGTATCTTTCCATGAGGCTCACAAGGTCGTGTGAATTGTCAAGATTTCCCTGGGCAAGCCAGCTCTGTACAGTTTTTGAGAACATAGTTGTTAATCAATAATAAAAATAATCCTCTAAAAATACAACCTGCCTAATAATTCTGCACACAGTGTATGTAATTTTTTGATGACCCGTTCCCTTTAGGTGTTCAGGGTAGATGATATTTGCTTTTGAATATATGGGTGTTTCAGGTGACTCTCACTAATTCTTCCATTATTCGTAATTACTTTGCTACCTTGTTGTCCCGCACACTTTTCATCATCGAGGTGTGATAAGACAGGAGCACAGTCATATTTAAAATGGAGATAAATTAATGTGGTTCTCGTCTTTTTCATTAGGATTAAATCATGCGTGGCCACAAGGCTGTCAAGATCTCGGCAGAGCAATTTAACTAAAAATTCTTGTCTATGCCATAACAGTTTGTTTTCCATTTGTACAATTTGTCAAACTCTTTATAATCAAACTTTCTATATATTTTCACATAAAACGTCTTCTCACGGAAGGCAAACAGACTTGGCAGTAAAATGAGAAAGGAATGAGTTTAAAAGATTAAAGAAGTATGGAGGAAAGGCATAATGGGCATCCTTCACCCCCACCTGGGCTCCAGATACCCCCCTCGCATTGCATGGTCTATAGAAGGCTGTCTACTATTTTATTATTTTTTTTTTTAAACGTACCCTCCCTTATCACTAGTCTCTGCCCATGGGTACAAACTTGTCTAAGTGCATTGCTCTGATAGTTTTCTCTAGGCTGTGGTGATCTACTCATTAGGCTGCTATTATTTAGTGTTTTTCCTTCAAATTACCATATTTTTCAGATTATAAAATGCACTTTTCTTCCCCAAATTTTGAGGGAAAGTAAAGGGTGCATTTTATAATCCGAATCTACGTGTACTGTGGGAGGGGGGGTTGCTTTTGGAGCATGTCCGGGGGCGGGAGCGGTGGGCTACAGAGGCAGTGGGAGGTCACATGCTCCTGCTCTTTAGCCTCATGTAAAATGCACTGCATCCAGCTGTCCACCAACTCAGTGTTGAAGACGCACCAAGATGTGGACAGGGGCGCAGTGCATATTACCTGTGTTTGCAGTCACCCCGCCATCCCAGATATGTCTCCCCCCTCTCCCCGTCACTGTATATGCCGCCCTGCTGGAGCGCACATAGTAAAATAACATAATTTTAACTCGCCTTCCATCCCTGGTCTGTCACTCCCAGCTCTTTGGTCTCTTCCTGACTGCTGCTGTGCCCAGTCAGATCATGTGATGAGGGCGCACAGTGATGTCACACTGTGCAGTGCAGATCACATGACCGAATGCCCCAGGATCGACGCCAGAGGGACATATACAGTGACGGGGAAGGATAGGACATATTCAGGCAGGGCGTGTGTGTGGGCCACCACAGGGTGGGCGTGTGTGTGGGCCACCACAGGTTAGGCGTGTGTGTGGGCCGCCGCCGGGTGGGCGTGTGTGTGGGCCGCTGCCGGGTGGGCGTGTTGTGTGGGCCGCCGCCGGGTAAGCGTGTGTGTGGGCCGCCGCCGGGTGGGCGTGTGTGTGGGCCACCGCAGGGTGGGCGTGTGTGGGCCAGCACAAGGGGGCCATATCCAGGATGGGGGTTATATATATACTAGGATGACGGACATACTGAATATCTGAATCATGTAGCAATTTCAGATGTCCATTGACATTGAGATCTCCAATGAAGAATGGTCCCACTATTTTTGTACCCCATAAACCACACTATAACATAAATTTTTGTGCTCCAACAGTCTTGGAGGGATCTATCCACTGTGGGTTAGTGTCAGACCAATAGCGCTGGTTTTGTTTAACTTCACCATTCACAAAAACGTTTGCCTCATCCCTCATCTGAAGGCAATTGTTTATGCTGTGAAGATACGAGATGTTTCTTAAGCCACTCCTTCGTTGCCCTGGCAATGTGTTTTTGATCATTGTCATGCTGAAAGACCCAGCCACGTTTCATCTTTTCATCTTAAGTGCCCTTGCTGATGGAAGGACGTTTGCACTCAAAATCTCACGATACATGGCCCCATTCATTCTTTCATGTACACGGATTAGTAATCCTGGTCCCTTGGCAGAAAAACAGCCCCAAAGCATGATGTTGCCACCCCAATTGTTCACAACAATGGTGTTGTTTGGATGCAACTTAGCATTCATTCTCCTCCAAACACGGCGAGTTTGTTTTCTACCAAACAGTTATACCTTGGTTTCATCTGACCATATGACATTCTCCCAATACTCTTCTGGATCATGCAAACGCTCTCTAGCAAACTTCAGACGGGCCTGGACATATAAGGGCTTAAGCAGGGGGACACGTCTGGCAATGCAGTATCTGAGTCCCTCGCTGCATAGTTGTTGGATGTGATTTCCCGCACTGTCTCCTGTCCTGAGTATTTCCTATGTGATTAATAACTCAAGTTGGAAAAATAATAATGATGTTTAATAACAGGAAAATAAGACAATTCAAATAACAATTATAATAAAGATAACACTAAAACCTATCTTCAATGTCCTCTAATCAGAGAAAAATACAAATGCATCTATATATCAATAGTCATGGCAGAGAGAGAGAGATAGAAAGAGATAGAGAGAGAAATTACATGGAAGACATGGATCAGAAATGAAGGCGATACTTAGGTATGATGTTGATGGTCTTATTCCATGGTCCAAGATAGAAAAAGAGAAGAGAGAGAGTGTCTTGATTTCACCTCCATTTATAGTACAGATTTCACATCCACACCCACATACAACCCACGACTCCGCCCTTCTTTCAGTATCTTCGGTGGCAATCTTATGTGACATTATTGGTTGCAGTGGTAATCACCTGCCTGCTGATGGCGTCCTTGCATTAGGTAAGAAATCCTTGTATAGGGTGGGTTTACCTCCATCTTGACTGGCTCCAAGATGTCTATCTGAAGCATAATTGTTTCATTATTCAAAACACCACAAGCATTGTATAGCAATATACATCTCCATAGGCTGGAGACTGGGTGTCTTCCTGATGAGCAATGGTCAATGCTCCAAATCCACAAAGGCTGTATACACATGTAGATAAGATTAGTTGGCAAACAGCGTCTATATTGAAGATCCACAGAGGATGTGTATTCCTGTATTGTCCAGGAGCCTGCAGGGCCAATGTTCTTTTTGTATGTAAAGGCAACCTTTACTATCTCACACACAAGAAAACAGACCTTCTGGCCTAACAGATCACAATCTTGTATATGATTGAAGAGTCCTGGAAATATTCA
This sequence comes from Allobates femoralis, assembly GCA_033576535.1. Lineage (NCBI taxonomy): Eukaryota > Metazoa > Chordata > Amphibia > Anura > Aromobatidae > Allobates > Allobates femoralis. The sequence goes on from JARQOC010000001.1 coordinate 42,846,396, forward strand.
GCTCTCCTAAACTCCAATATGGATTTCAGCGATTCCAATAAACTTACATTGTCCATGTTGGCTTCCAACAATAGTGCGTTACTGATGGTAGCCTGTGTAACGTTGGTCCCAGCTCTCTGCAGGTCGTTTACTAGGTCCCCTCGTGTGGTTCCAGGATTTTTTCTCACCGTTTTTTAGATTATTTTGTCCCAATGGGGTGAGATCTTGTGTGGAGTCCCAGATCGAGGGAGATTATCAGTGGTCTTGTACGTCTTCCATTTTCTAATTATTGCTCCCACAGATGATTTCTTCACACCACACTGCTTGCCTATTGCAGATTCAGTGTTCCCAGCCTGGTGCAGGGCTAAAATTTTGTTTCTGGTGTCTTTCGATAGCTCTTTGGTCTTCACCATAGTGGAGTTTGGAGTGTGACTGTTTGAGGTTGTGGACAGGTGTCTTTTTTTACTGATAACAAGTTCAAACAGGCGCCAGTACTACAGGTAATGAGTGGAGGACAGAGGAGCCTCTTAAAGAAGTTACACGTCTGTAAGAGCCAGAAATCTTGCTTGTTTGTAGGTGACCAAATACTTATTTTCCACCAACATGTGAAAAAAAAATTCTTTCCAAATCAGACAATGTGGTTTTCAGCATTTTGTCTCTCATAGTTGAGATCTACCCATGATGTCAATCACAGGCCTCTCTCATCTTTTTAAGTGGGAGAACTGATCACAATTGGTGGCTGACTAAATACTTTTTTTCCCATTGTACTTGTAAATGGCCGGTATGTATCACTAAGTTCCTTTAGCTTTAAATCTGTAATTTACGAGGTTTCGCCGTTTAAAAAATGTGTCTCAAAAGAGCGAAGGATCAATAGTGGCCTAAACTGACACATCTTTCTACTTTTGGTGAAGGCGGTCATACACATTAAATGAAGTTTGGCCAACTCACCATTTCGGCAGGAGCAGCTGACTGTCTAATGAATATGGTTGTGTCTGAGCTTACTCCCAGCCATAGAAGGATCGGATATGTTGAGTTCTTCATGCCTCATCCTCTGTTCTCATGGAGATCTCCACTACCGGAAATGTGTAGGAGTGAATACATTATTTTTTCTTCAGTTTAATTTAATATTTATGCATATAGCAAGGTTGAGGGAGTTTGCACCCTGTACTTTAAATTTACATATTATCTATTATTATAGCGCCATTTATTCCATGGCGCTTTACATGTGGAAAGGGCATATATAGACAAGTACATGAATAATATAATGCACATATGGTACTGAAGAAGAGGACAATGTCTACAATGGACGGGTGAGGATACAGTAGGAGAGAGTAAAGCTGGTCGTGCAATGGTTTAGTGGACTGAGGTTCACTGCAGGTTGTAGACTTGTCGGAAGAGATGAGTCTTCAGGTTCCTTTTAAAGGTTTCCAGTGTGGGTGAGAGTCTGATGTATTGGGGCAGAGAGTTCCAGAGTATGGGGGAAGCACGGGAGAAAGCTTGTATGCGGTTGCGGGAAGAAGAGATAAGAGGGGAGTAGAGAAGCAGATTTTGAGATGTTCGCAGGTTGTCTGAGGGTAGGTACCGGAGACCATGCCGCAGATGTACGGAGGAGATAGATTTTGGACAGCTTTGTATGTCATAGTTAGTTTTGAACCGGGGTCTCTGAGAAATGGGGCGCCATATGGACCAGTGTGCTAAGAAATCACAAAGCACAAAGGTCTCCGCAAGGATTCCACCCCAGGGCTAGTTCCTTCCCTGAAGGGATATCTGGCTAGTCCCGTGTTTGAGACTCTTAATCGAGGCTCCACGGACTCCATTTACATAAGAAATCAGAAATAGCACAACCCAACTAACACATTTTCATCAAACTGGATGCAAAATCAGAAAGAGCACATACTTGTATTTATGTCTAGTGCTGCTTCTTTTTACTGGTCTCTTCTCTTCCTACATGTTGCTTTACAGTTGTGGTCACTGATTGACCGCAGCGGTCACTTACTGCAACAGGAGAAGTGATTGGTGAGTGTATAGCCAGTGATTGGTGAGGGTATAGCCAGCAAGGTGGTGGCCATATGTAATCTTTAAGAAAGAGGCGATAAATGCCCTCTATAAGAATAGATGTCTGCCGATGGCTCTTGGGGGTGTGTGAGTGACTTCCATGTGGCATGAGCGCTGCAGCATACAGCTTTATAGCTGTAATAAAACATCTCTCAGAAATAGTCCTGATATGAGAATGAGTTTAACTTTAGGCGCCGTAACTGTGATAATGCCAAATCACTTTGTCTGTGATCAGTTTTGATGCGAGCTTCTGGAAAAACACGATGGCAGCTCCTTGTCTGACATGATGACATGTTGGCTTCAAGTCTGAGATTGTGAGATGCATTAAATGGACTCTGAACTGAAAACGTGTGACAAGTGAACTAATGTCTGGTCCTGTGTGATATCCTAAGATGATAAGCAGCTGCAGGGGGCACTGACGGTCCCCTCTCCTTGCATTACCTACTATCCATATTACAATAAAATACAATAAAACACTTCTATTTGCACAGAATAAAGTCTCTGGATCCTCCCCTTCTAATCTCTGTCCATAGTATTGCATGGCTAGAACTGCTCCAATACATTTTCAGTAAGAATTTCTTCCTACCATTAGGCCATGATCCTACCACGAGTATTTGGTGAGTTTTTAATGTTGCAAATTTCCTACACTTATTAGGTACATACATTACCTTGTGTTTTTTATCACGTTCTTGACGCTCTGGTTTTTGTCTCTGCTTATTATGTTGTTAATAAAGCTGCTTTTTTTTTTTTTTATATAAACTTCCTGGTATTTGAGTTTGGCAAGCCTTAATGATAGTCATGCATATTGCATGTGTTTTTTTTACCTGCAGATTTCCACATCTAATGCAATTCTTTGGGGGAAAATCCACACATAAAACTGTGTACCTGCATGAGACGTTGATGTGATGCAGACTTTAAGGCTGGAAACACACTATCCGAGTGACATGCGAGTTACTCACCCGTGCAGGACCCCTGCCTCTTTGGACGGGATACTGTCAGTGGTATGTTTTTCTATGTAGCTCCACTTCTCCCATCCAGAGAGGGGGAGGCCATCCTGGGTGAATGATCCGAGACTCATGTGAGTAACTCGCATGTCACTGGGAACAGTGTGTTTCCAGCCTAAAGGTGTTATCCAGAAATCTATAAACATGGCTGATTTATTTCCAAAACATCACTACCATAGTCTACAGGTTGTGGGTGATATTGCATCTCATCTCCATTTAAAGGGAAGGTGCCATCAAAAAAAATTTTCTTCAACAATTGCATAAATGTAAAGTATTTATTTTTTATTTTGTTTTTCTAATATTATTATATTCTTTTATTGAGTAACATATGAGAAATAATCTTAAAAGTTTGCGATATTCCACTTTAAGACAGTAGAATGAGCAGCTGCTTGAAATTCTAGTGTACAGCTGGCAGAGCAGTGCTGAAAATGTGGACTGGATCTGTGTGTGATGTCTTCTTCTCCCCCCTTCCCTTCTGGGTGTTTACAAATGGATAAGAGGATAAGAGGGAAGCAGTTTAGAGTCATAAATTGGAGCCATTTTGTTGTAGACTCAAAACTACAATCAGATCCATCCCCCCACGCAGGCAGGCTGCCTGTATCGCTGGGTGTACTAAGCGCACGAAGGGGAGGAAGTGATCAATCACCTCCTATAACCATCCACAAGCTGCTTCTCAGCTGAAATTTTGGACTCTTCTTTTTAATCTCCTCCAGATCTTTCATATGTGAAGGTTTCTTCTCCCAACATCAAGTTTCATTGCTGCCATTTCAGAACTCTCCAGCGCTTTGTTTCCATCCATTACTGGGGGCATCTTGAAGTATGTTTGGGGTCATTGTTTTGCTGGAAAACCCATGTTTTGCTGGAAGACCCATGACATAGAATGCAAAACCAGGTTTCTGACACTGGACACTACATTGTGACCCAAAATCATTTTGCAATCTTTATTTCATGATGCGCACATCACCAAGGCACCCAGTGCCAGAGCCAGCAAGACAAACCTAAAACATCTTTAAACCTCCACCATATGTGACTGTAGGTCTGGTGTTCTTTTCTTTGTAGGCCTCATTCCGTTTTTGGTAAACAGTAGAATGCTTTACCAAAAAGCTCTATCCTCTGTCCACAAGATGCTTTCCCAAATAGATTTTGGCTTACTCGCTTACATTTTGGCAAATAGCAGTCTAGCTTTTTTTCGTCTGTGTCCAGCTTTGGGGTCCCTCTTGGGTCTCCTCCATACTGTTTCATGTCATTCAAATTTATATAGATAGTTTGTGCTGACACTGATGCACCCTGAGCCTGCATGACAGCTTGAAATTCTTTGGAACTTGATTGGGGCTGTTTACCCACCATCCTGACTATCCTGTAGTGCAACTTGTCATCAATTTTTTTCCAGAGAAATTAAATACAGTACTGTGGGTTGTGAACGTTTTGATTCTGTTACTCACCATGGACAAAGGAACTTCAAGATCTCTTGAGATGGACTTGTAACCTTGAGATTGTTGATGTTGTTCAACAAGTTTGATTCTCAAGTCCACAGACAGTTCTCTTCTCTTTCTGTTCTCCATGCTCAGTGTGGCACACAGATAGACAATGCAAAGGTTGAGTAAACTTCTCCCCTTTTTATCTGGTTTCAGGTGTGATTTTCATATTGCCCACATTTGTTACTTGCTAATAGCGAGTTAAAATGAGCTTCCTATGCTCAAAACTAAAAATAACAGGTTGCGCCAAACTGCTTGATCAATGTGTTGAAATCGGTTAAAATACCCAAGTGCTCACCTGATTATGTTGTGCCTGGGTCGCACAACTGACTGACGAGCGGGGAATGATTCAGCGTGACCTCCGGGTCGGACGAGCCAGGCGAGAGGGGACGTGATGCGGTCCTTGTTCGTGCGAGTCGGGAAGCGACTCGCTGGCTGGCGAGCGAGGGGCGAGCTGACGAGGCCTCCGAGCCGTGGGGATCCGACACGTGGGCTGTGCTGTGTTCCTTCGTCGTGCAAGTCGGTGATTGGCGAGGCACCCGGATGGGAGTGGCGTGTAGTAGTGAGCAAAGTCCGGGAGCCGAGCTGCTCAGACTCGCACTTCCCGGAGGGGAAGGCGTGAAAGTGTATGATAGGAATAGAATGAGTGTTAGCGCTCGGATTGCAACCAGACAATGCTCACGAGATATTTACCTCAAGGCTTTAATAAATCGGTGTAGAATTCCAATTCTCCACAACGCGTTTCTGCGCTTAGTGCACCTTTCTCAAGTGGTTCCACTTGAGAAAGGCGCACTAAGCGTAGAAACGCGTTGTGGAGAATTGGAATTCTACACCGATTCATTAAAGCCTTGAGGTAAATATCTCGTGAGCATTGTCTGGTTGCAATCCGAGCGCTAACACTCCTTCTATTCCTATGCTCAAAACTAAGTTCTTTACCCACAATTTTGGAAAGGTGGCAACAATTTTGTTCAGGACAGTTTTCAGGGTTTTGTGTAAAATTGTGTCCAATTTGCGTTATTTTCTTTTTGTGGTTTTCTACAAATTCCACAAATGAAATAAACATAGTGTAATTGCAATACTTTTTTGGGATAAATACTTCATTGTTTGTAGCAATTTTAAGGATACTAACACATTCGGCCATGACTGTAAGGTGTATCACCCATTCAACCCAGTGCAAATTGTTCTTCTCTGTTATTAGATTTCGCCAGCTCGTCAAAGTGTGTGACTCTTTGTAGTTTTTGATGGTGGCCATGTCATCATGTCATTTCTTTGTGTTCTCATGACTTGATTTCTATTGGACAGATGATCTCCGGTATTCTCATCTGTGACGGTCCTGATCACATCTGTTTTGGGCTGAGTCTCCGTCACTGATGGCTCGGTGGCTCTACGTCCAGCAATGTTATAGTCACCATTGTCTGTCTCCTTTCATTTACCTCCTTTTTTTTCTCTCTCCCCCTTTTAGCCGGAGTATGATGAGATCAATCCTGATTGGAGAAGCTCAGTGGAGAAACGGAAAAAGATGAAAGGTAAATTAGAATTTAAGTACTTTGGCTTCTGGAATTGAGTTCTTAAGGAAGTATTGACCCCAAAGGAAATTGGATTCTTTGAAGGATGTGATCATTTTGTGATGTTTTAATAAAGCTTTCGCCCCATTCCTAAAGGGCATACATGACCATTTTTACACCATAGTCTATACTATAATCTCACAGTTTATTTCATACTTGTTTTTTGCCTTTGAATACAGCAGTTTTGTTGCAGAATTTTCTGCAGCTTTTCCATTAATCCAAAAGGAGCTTACAGAAAACTACATGCGGTACATGCTTTAGTTATGTCTGCTAGAAGTCTCTCTCTGAATTCATATAAGGCTAGACCCTGGCTTCGACCACGTCTGTAATCTGACTAGTCTGTAGGACGAAATATGCGAGACCCGCCTCTTCTATGACGGCATCTTCTTTTGATTAGCCGGCCTGGCACAAATTTGCATGTGTGACTCCCGAGCATTTGCATTGTGCCATACTGGTAAATGGAATCTGTAAGCATATTTTTGCTGTGTAATCTGACAGCAACATCATATAGGGAAAGAGAGTCAGATTCCAGCGATGTTAAAGAAGCAAAAATGGGCCCACCACAATATCAAACAGATAACAAGGGGTGCTCACCGTGTCAGGCGGGAAATATGCGATATGGAGAAAAGACAAGGCACATGAAGGAAGCAACACCAATCAGATTAGATGCGAATCAAACAACAGTGCAAGGGAAGTTGAAAACATTCAAAAACACATGGAGGCCCCCCCGGTGACATAGCGGCAAGATGTTATACAAAAACAATAGCCTTTATGGCAAATGATATAGACCATGTACAGTGGTGCTACAGCTTGTTACAAGGAGCAACCCAAATAGTTGATTATCACACTTACATGCACAATGTTGTCTCAGTGGGTACAATGATCATCACTGGAGACTTGCTGGAACCAAAAAGGCACCCTCGTGTTTTCTCCATATCGCAGATTCCAGCGATGTATCAACTAGTATACTGGTGCCGCAGTCATGAGGATCACCGTTTTCTCTGCTGCATATCAAGCAGAGCTCCGTTATTGAGCTGTATCAACGTGGATTTCTTTGTGCATTCTATAGGGAGAGAGAGTTACTAATCAGTCCTTGGGGAGTAGTTGGACTAGGAGGGACAAGATAACTAGTCCTGTAATGATCTTGTTTTGATAAAATGCTGATTGTATTGAAACACAGCCCAGTAATTGACACATCACTGTAATTAGGGTATTTTCTTCTACTTTATAGTGCTTTCAGATTACATAGCAAAAATTGTTTATGGATACCCTTTAGTCAACAGAAAGCCAAGAATGTTGTCAAGTTGGAGGTATTTCTCCAGGCTGGCTTTCTGCAAATTATTGACATGCCTGATGGGTTTGATTTGCACCAACTCTGAGCCTTACCACACGTGTGAGAAATAAGTGTAGGTTTGGCTAATAATGGGAGTATTTTGAGCAGTTAAATTGTCCATGTTGGATTTTAATATTTTCTGCTTTATTATTCTCCTGCATGAAAGACCCTTCCACAAGCGCACCTCCTTGGCTGCATTTAGAATTGAATTCCCATAACAATGAATGGAGAAGATGATGGGCAAACTCCCATTGTGTTACTGCATCTAGTCACCGGTCAGCAAAAGGGATAGGGAGACGCCCATTTTGGAGATAGGCATGGGTTCTAGAGGTGGTCCTTGCATCCAGCCGTAGGAACTAGGAGGCACGGGTCTAACCATTGGGACCGCCACTCACTTATAAGATATATATATATATATATATAATATGGAACAGCCAAAGATATGCAATTGTAGTACTCTGGTATCTTGGTCAGTCCCATAGACCATGAATGGAGCAGAAGGGCACACACTCGACCTCCCCCTTTTCTCGAACAATTGGACTGGCCGCAATTAACAACATATTTCTTATTTTGGGAAAACTCTTTCTTTGTGTTGTGCGATTTGCAAAAAAAAGAAACTCTCATCTCACATGGCGCTCGCCTTAAAAAACTCAGGTCTGCAAACATAACCTCTCTACTGTCAGAAATTTATAAACTAGAGAAAATGCACAAGGTAGACTCCTTGCCGGCAACATACTCTCGTTTATCTACCACTAGACACAAACTTTTGGCAATATTGGACGAGAACGATCGAGGCCTTCAGGCAAAAATCCATTCTCGTTTTTACTACTTGGGGAATAAGAGGGGCAAGTTGCTGGCAAGAGCTCTACATAAAAGAGGTCCTCAGACCACGATTTTACATATGCAGGAGGCGGATGGACGCAAAGTATATAAAACTAGCGAGATTGTAGCAGGGTTCCGCCAATACTACGCGTCCCTCTATAACATCAATAGTCACTATGGGGATATGCCCGTCCCCCAATTACAGGAAAAGGTTAGAGCGTATCTGAGGAGTTGCGGCCTCCCCACCCTATCACAAGAGGCAGTTAATGGGATAGCTGGAGATTTTTCTATAGAAGAGATCACTGACTGCTGGCAATCAATTAAATTGGGAAAATCCCGGGCCCTGACGGCTTTTCTGCTAAATTCTTTAAAACATTTCAGTCCTTATTATCTCCTAAATTGCTGGATGTCTGCAATGCGGTGGCGGGAGGGGGGGGGGCTTTTGCTCCGCAGACCCTGATGGCGCATATAGTAGTTTTGCCAAAGCCGGGCAAAGACCCGTCTTTATATGGAAGCTATCGTCCTATATCTCTAATAAATATAGATGTAAAAATCTACGCTAAATTAATAGCCAATCGACTTAAAAACTTTCTCCCTGATATAATAAATTCTGATCAAGTAGGATTTGTGCCTGGTCGAGAGGCCAGGGACAACACGATTAGGACGATGGCCCTGATAGACGGAGCTAAACGTAAGGGGTCACCCATGTGCATCCTGTCACTAGACGCCGAAAAGGCGTTCGACAGGGTGCACTGGGTATTCATGTCGGAGACCCTGCGTCATCTGGGTTTGGGGAGCTCCTCAATCCACAGCATAGAGGCATTATACACATGCCCAACTGCTCGTGTAAGAGTCAATGGTTCCCTTTCGGAACAATTTCCGATACGGAACGGCACCCGTCAAGGATGCCCCCTGTCTCCCTTCATTTATATACTCTGCATGGAGTCTCTAGCCGCATCGATTCGTAACAACCGGCAATTCAGGGTATGGGGGGTCACGGAGGACAACACAAGTTGGCTCTTTTCGCCGATGACCTCCTTCTCTACATTACTAACCCCCTGATCAGCATCCCCAACATACTTTCAGAGCTACAGGTGTATGGGCACCTAAGCAACCTTAAAATAAATATGTCCAAATCGGAGCTACTAAACGTTTCTCTACCACGGTTGGTGGTCCAGATGCTGAAGGACAGCTTTCCTTTTAAGTGGAGGTATGACTCCATGCGGTATTTGGGTGTCCAACTGACGGGAGACACGGCAGACCTATATAAAATAAATTACCAACCCCTCCTCCTCAGGTTAGAGAAGGAACTGAATGCTTGGAATAAGCTTACCATCTCATGGCTGGGGAGAATTCATGTACTAGGGATGGATCTGTTACCCCGATTGCTGTATTACTTCCAGACCATACCTATCATGCTTCCTGCTTCATTTTTTTCTCGTCTAAAAACCTTATTTCTAAAATTTATCTGGTCTCATAAGCCTCCAAGAGTAGCTATCCGCACCTTATATAGATCAGTGCCTAGAGGTGGTTTGGGACTACCGGATATCCAGATGTATCACTCGGCCAATATGAGCAGATGTATCCTAGACTTATTTGTCAAGAAGGATAGGAAAAAATGGGTGGAGGTCAAGACTATGTTCTCACCCATCCCCCCTCGGGCGGTGGTCTGGTCATCCGGTCCCCCGGGGCTGACAGAACTACCTTTTGTCTCGTCACATCTAAGACTTTTTCTACGCCATAGGGGAACTAAATTGGGTCTCACATCTTACCCTGGGCCCCTGACCCCTATATATGGAAACACACAATTCCCTGTAGAGATGGGAAGGCCTAGCTTCTTGGGCGTAGAGAGGGAGGATTACCCTACCTTACATAACTATATCACACGGGAGGGCCTGAAATCTATATCTGATATGTTTTCGGGGGGAAGCCCTCCCCCGGACTCATGGCTGATGCACGCTAGACTCCAAAACTATATCAGATCCATACCAAGAGAGGTTCTGTTTCGACCACTGTCCGCTTTTGAGCGGAGATGCATGAAAGGAGAGACCCTGGACCACGCAGTATCCTCTCTATATAAGGAATTCGCAGAAGCAGAATCGGGAGAGACAGATACTCTTCCTGTGTTTACCAGACGGTGGGAGTCTGACCTTGGGAGAAAGTTTTCCCCTCTGGAGTGGGAGAGGATTTTCACATGTACCAATAAAGCCTCCATATCGGCCTCAGCTCAGGAACGTAATTATAAGGTGGTGGGGAGATGGTACAGGTGCCCTGCGGACATTCATGTCTTTCACCCCGAGACTCCGGAGCTTTGCTGGAGGGGCTGTGGTGAGAGAGGCTCTTACCTCCACATCTGGTGGGGATGTCCTGCGATCGGATCATTCTGGAAGGTGATATTTGATTTGTATGAGCGGATCACATCCATACACCTACCTCCTACTCCTGAAATGGCATTATTGAACTTTGTCCATATGTCAGTCCCCTAATTTAAAAAATCAATACTGCGTCACTTCCTGACAGCGGCGAGACATCTCATATCCAAACATTGGAGGGCGAGGGAGTGCCCAACAAAGCAGGAGGTGGTGGATGAGATCAATCATATATGTCGTATGGAGGAGCTTGTTCACGCCAACCTACCGGATCCAGGGGGCATGGATCGCTATCAAAATACATGGGCCCCATGGTTGTTGTTTAGAGAGTCATCGGACCAAGTGTCCTGGTTAACATAAGAATGCATTTTGCTTACGCTGGAGATACTGAACTTTTCTGAGGCCCAAGTGGCTGGCTACCCTCAGCCTAGGTTTCTTCAGATACTCTGTCACTCAGATGTTCTAATGCCTTAATGCTGTCCTACTGGTGTTCTTTCTTCTTATTCCCTCTATTCTTAAATTCTATTCTTTCTTAACTTAATTGTTTTTGTTGCCTTTAAGTATACAGTTTGACAAATAAGCTGGGAGACCACCAAGGTGCCTTCCAGAAAGTTTTCCTATACAAATCAAACAGTTTCAATATGTAATCATTGGCACGAGCCCTACATATTTAGAAAATTTTGACGGTATAATTGATATCTTACTCTTAAGATAAAGTTACCCCTTTACTTCTTTTTTACATTTTACCTTTATGTAACTCTACCCATTTGCCGTTAAAAGGTCATGATTTTTGTGACTCTTCTTGAAGGGTCGACTCTGGTTTGTATGTTTATCTTGAATATGTTTAAAAACCTAATAAAAATTGATTTACTAAAAAAAAAAAAAAAAAAAAAAAAAAAGAAACTGTCTAGGACCAATTCTAGGCAGCTCAAGTGGCGGCCACTTGATAAAATGTATTACCTTGTTGGCAGAGAAGGTCGGCTCAGGAAGTTAAAAGCTGGGCTTTTAATCTTTTTCTTATATTTTGATTTCTCATTATTTTTCCAAGGTGCTTGAGTTTTCCTAATTTAGAATCACTAATAAGAGGCATTTGAGCAAAAAGGTCAGAAAGAAAACTTCTGTGTCAAACTTTAATGTGCAGCCTTCCCTCGTCTTTGTTCCCTCGAACAGATAAAATTCTGAATTTGCAGATTATGAAATCTCTGAAAAAGCTAAAGCCGTGCAGAAAAGTTAAGAATTGTTATTAATTGGCATCAGACAGTCGGCACATACCAGACAACACACGCCCTAAGCTGATTACATGTCGCCCGTTGCTTTCTTCTGGCACGACGTAGGGCCGTTAGCTTTATTCTGAGCTTTGTATGACTCTTTACTGTTTCTTCTAACGCATTGATGTCCCCTGTCCTCATCTAGATAAGGAGTCCTATTATCCGCTGATTGATGTAAATTGGTGGGCGGACAATGCTGTGATTTTGGCTCGGTGCTCCGGCTCTTTGACCGTGTCCTCTGTGAAAACATTAAAGAACTTGCTGGGGAAATCCTGCGAATGGTTTGAACCGTCTCCGCAGGTTACTGCCGCTCACGATGGAGGCTTCCTCAGCTTGGAGGTAATGTTTTTTATGTGTTTTTTTATATTCATTTTTTAAGAAGTTTTGTTATTTTATATGAATAATATACTGTTTGCTTATAATTATAGGGTTACTTGATTAACAGGGGATTCCGGTTGAAAGAACCGATCGCATATCTAGATCGGCAGAGTTAGAATGGAGGACCAGTGCGCTTCATTCTTACTCAATGGGTCTTCTTACTTGAGTGCTATATTCAGCTTTATCCGACAGGCATAAAGAGAATAATTGGAGCAGGAGGTGACCTCTCTCCCCTCTTATTATCAGGGCCTTCCTTCTATTTCATTTCTGTTGTCACCCTTTGTATTGTGCTGCACACTGGGCATCCGTATGCCAAGGCGTGACAGATATGCGATGATGGATTTGGGACGAAGACATAGTTCTCACAGAGCCAAAATTGTTGTAAGAAGTTGGAGTTGAAAAGTCAGCCCATCTTTGGTGCAAGGTGGTCAAAAAGTTATAAAATCCCAAACTAGAAGTTACCGGGAAACTCAACACAGAAATAATAATCAAGCACTGAAATATTAGAGTGGTTCTCTACCAAGGTGACTGAAGCCACTCAAAGCAGGGAACCATGACATTCATGAAGGTGGGGCAATAAATGATCGAGTAACATCACCTCAGCCCAATTCTAACGAGATACAAGTGCACCATTCTAGCAATTGATGAGGGTCCCAGCAGGCGGACCTCCACCGATGTAGAAGTGGTCAGACTCCTACAGATCAGCAGAGAATCACCTATCATTTGTTTCATTAAAAAATGACACTGCCCATGGTTTAAAGTAAGAAAATAACTTCTCTTTAAAGGTTTGTTACCTCCAAAAAAAAGCAGTCATCCCATATTCCTGGGATTAGGCAATAACATGCCAATTGCAGCCTCTGTGTCCTGGAGAACAAGATTTTGTGGCCCCACCTTGAATGGAGTGGGGGGTGTACATGCTTGAACTCGACTCCATTCATTGTCTATGGGACAGTGGAATGCTGGATTCATCCATTCTGTAAGCCAGAGGTGGGGATACTCAGGCCCCAGGCCCTCGATGACTTTTTATGCGGCCCCCGGGCAGATTCCTGGGGACCGCAATGCTTGTGCTGCCAGACGCATTTTGCAAACTTCCTTCTCTTTCAATCCACCTCCCCTGCCCTCTCTATGCCCCAGCCTCACCCTCTCAGTGACATATATGCTCCTAGCCTCCCTGTGATGTCTACGGTTCTAGCAAACCTGGGAACGCAGTTAAAACCCATGATCATTATCACCTAACATCACAGCCACATGAAAGAGAAGCAGCCGCGGTCATCACAGTAGGATGAGTTGATTGTTTAACCAAATATAGTGGGTAAACAAACTTTTTATTACACTCTTAGCCATAATTACAAGGTGTTTCCAGTAGAACATGAAAGATTTTTTGAAGGGTACAATCTACAGTTGTCATTTTATGATAGAATATGGCAGATTTGCGTAGAATTTATGAAGGTCTTGGCTGGAGGAGATAGAACTAATTAATAATGAGGTGCAAGGCTGCTGCCCCTACTTTGTACTCAATATTCTTTGCAATATTCTGTATTCTTTGTTCAGCAATATTCTTGTGGGGGAAGGAATAAATATTTTTTAAGGGCGGAGGTGGTCTAAAAACATTACAGCAAGCACTGTGATCAATGGTTAACCCAGGGGTCCCCAACTCCAGGCCTCAAGGGCCACCAACAGTGCAGGTTTTCAGGATTTCTTAGCATTGCACAGGGGTTGGAATCATCACCAGTGCAGGTGATTATATTATCACCTGTGTAATACTAAGGGAATCCTGAAAACCTGCACTGTTGGCAGCCCTCGAGGCCTGGAATTGGGGACCCCTGGTTTAACCTCTTCATAATCATGGCAGCCGGCAACATACGGAAGGCCTATGTGACTTTCTATCATGGTTCTCTTATAAAAACTCAACCTGATGGCTGGGTGTCAGAGAACAACATATGCTCAATATACTGTAACTAGATTTGGATGCATAGGGAAGGAGGTGACATCATTATAAGGTGGGCTCCACCAAAAATGGACACAAACTTCACAGCCCTGTCTTAAATTAATTACACGCTACAATATCGTTAACAATATCGTGGTACATCACAGGTTCTGACGTTGTAACGACGTCGTTGCGTGTGACAGCTATAAGTCGGCTGATCGTTGATCAGAGGTTTATGAACAGGACCATAAATCAGTTGTTGATCGTCTGTCCAACCTGCAGCACCGGTGTGTGAGACACCTTGTTAACTATCTCGTTTACGACTTCGCCTATTCAGAACTGAAGGACGTAGGCGGCCAAACGACCGCAAGTATCATTCTTTTGTCGTGGAATCATTGCTGTGTCGTTCATGATATCAGTACATATGACACCTCACCAGCGAGAATTGAACATCGTTCCGGCGATCCAGGTCAAGTCAGATTGTTGGTCGGACCGCCGACACATTGAAGCGTGTAACGGGCCCTTTATACACAGCCATCAACGATCTCCGAAAATGGCAATAAAGCAAGGGTTTGTTTTTTTTTACATTTTCATTTTAAATACTAAAATATAACATTAATAAAGGAGTGTCACCACTGTGAACACCTTAAAAACAAAAACACCCAAAACCAGTGTCAGAAGAGCGCTTTTTGGATATTTCTCCACCTTTTGAAAAAAAAAAAAGTCTCCTTTTCCAATATGCTATAACCAAAAAAATGAATAGAAAAAGAAAATCCCTCATACAGCTATGTTAACAGAAAAATAAAGTTAGGATTCTTGAAAGAAATGGGGTCAAAAATGAAATGTCGCATCAATGGGAAGGTGTGGCAGCGGTAGCCCCTCCTTACAGGGGTCTTGGGGGTCCCCACTTACGTTTCTCCCAACACTCAGATCTCCAAGACTCCAACACTTATCTCTTGGGAATGGTTTTGGCCATTTTTTCTTATTATGTGAAATCACGTTTAAGCCTCTCATTACTGGATATCTAGGTCATAGAAATTGATATGTATTAAAAAATGAGCTTTTCTCGGTTGTGCAGTTAGGTAATAGCTGGAGTCACGGCACATCAGAAATACATGAAGGTAGCGATGAGCAGAAGACGAAGATTACACGGAGGAGTGGGGAGTCGGAGTATTTAGCAGATCCTGCAGAGAAAATGTATATAATATCGGCACACTCCTCTGCCGGTTACACTCTAACCCCACAGCGCCGCCTCAGGAAATTGAATGTAAATAGTTTTAGCAGTCAGTCACTTTAATATCTTCTAACGCATCTCACTGTCTCCTTTGCCAGGATTACACTTATTAGAAATATTGTGCCTGGAATCGAGGAATCTTTCTTTTGGACACGTTAATACTCAATTGTACTCAGGAGTAATGTTTGAATATCGTGTGCAGTCTCCACCACTACATACCATGACATATCAGAAAGTTTTTTTTAATCAAATAAGTTTTTATTAATCATCAAGTAATAAAAAAGTACAAATATTATATTCCAAACATATTGTCAATAAAGAGATGATTATTGTTTGTGGTATACAACTCCTTTCCCCTTAACAGGAACATAAGAACATACCCTCCCTCCTCCCAACCCTCCCAACACCCCCATCCCTCCCCCCCTTTCCTTGAACAGTTTTCATGTATCATCCATATGCAATGCAAATAAGAGGAAAATAGAAAGCGATTTCCGATAGGCATGTATTCATCAATTGAGATGCTCAAACCTGTTGTCAGGTCTCACTTCTCACTGTCTGGTTAACGAAGGGGAGGTGATCAGAAAAAAAACAACAAAAACAGCAGTATTAGTATACCATATCTCCCTATCTCCTCCATGGTTCCCATATTTTTTCAAACATCAATGCTGCACTCCTTCTGTTATATATATCTTCCTCCATACGTATCACATAATCCACCTGTGTAATATACTCGGCTCCCCCCGGGGGCTCAGTCCTGATCCAATACCTCGCTATTAATTTCCGGGCAAGATATAGCAATCTTGCAATTGCAATTTTTTGGCAGCTTGTCACTTTTATCTCTTCAACGTACCCCAGGATGCACACCAGAGGTACCTTCGGGACCTCACACATATATCGTTTTTCAATTTCTGTGATGACATTCGCCCAAAACGTCTGCAGCATTGGACAATCCCACATCATGTGTAGGATCCCCGCCTGTCCCTGTTTACATCTTGAACATTCCGATGTATCTCTGACCCCTATTTTGTATAAAAATACAGGAGTTCTGTATGCTCTGTGGACGAGATACAGCTGCGACAGCCTCCCCGGTTCACTTAATGAAAGCTTTGGACCATATTCCAGGATACTATCCCACACCTCATTTTCCATTTCTCCAATTTCAGATTCCCATTTGGATCTTGCCGCGATCGGATGTCGCAGCAACACCACGTGCAGCAGATCTCCATACAGTGTTGATATTACTCCTTTAAAACCACCCTCCATACATACATAGTCCAGAACAATATCTTTCTGTATGGTGAGACTGCCTAGCTTCACTTGTTGCTTATATGCATGCAGTAACCTAAGATATAGAAATCTATCCGTTGCCGGTATCTGGAATTCATCCTGCAGAGCAGCAAATGATTTCAATCGACCATTTACCATGAGTTGTGACAAATATTGTATACCCCTATTCTCCCATCCTTTTTGGTCTCCCAATTTATATATTTCGCATAGTTTTGCGTTTTTCCATATCGGCGTGTATATCGTCATATTTGTAATCCCTCTTAGTTTTTTAATTCTAGTCCAATATTTTTTGTAGTAGACACAGAGTGGGGAACCGCCTGCCTGCACTACCAACGTCTCCTGCCTCCAAACTGAGGACCAATGGACTTCGTCCCACAATATATTCCAATAACTTTTGACTGGAGTTCCCCCCACCTTCTGACGCCCATCCCCTCATGTGTTGTGCCTGAGCCGCCAAGAAATATAGCCATGGATTCGGCAGTGCCAAACCCCCCTCCTCTTTTGGTCTCTGTAGGGTTTCTAATTTTAATCTGGTTGTCCCCCTCCCCAAACCAGATCACGGAATAATGAGTTTAGTCTTTGAAAAACCCCCCATGGAATCCACATTGGTGAGTTGTGAAGCACGTAGAGGAGTTTCGGCATCATAATCATTTTGGTAAGGTTTGTTCTACCCACCACCGAGAGAGGCAATTTACGCCAGGTCTGTGCCTTTTCCTTTAATTTGGCTAGTAATGGCATCATATTCAACTCAAGATAATCTGTGATCGAACGAGCTATCTGTATTCCCAGATACTTAAATTGTGAAACTATTTTCAATTTGGTGCAGCCAATGTCCTCCTGTTCCTCCCATTCCTCCTTATCTACCATCATGAGGTTTGATTTGTCCCAATTTATCTTTAGTCCTGACATCTGTCCAAACCCTTCCACTACCTTTACCGCACACCTGAGAGATTCAGTAGAATCCTGTAAAAACAGTAAGATGTCATCAGCATATAGGGCTATCTTCTCCTCTATAGGTCCGTACACAAATCCCTTCACCCCAGCCTCTTTTCTTATATAAGCTGCCAGTGGTTCTATAGCCAATGCGAACAGCAACGGGGATAGAGGGCATCCCTGTCTGGTCCCCCTATTAAGCAGGAACTTATCAGAGCGTCCACCATTTACTCTTATGCGTGCTACAGGAGAGGAATATAGCAGCTTGACCCAGGAGACAAAGCTCTGTCCACAGCCCAACTTGTCCAGTACCAGCCATAGATAGTCCCACTCCACGCTGTCGAAAGCCTTATGGGCGTCTAAGGATACCATAACTCTGTCACCAGCATTATCCGCTGGGAGCTGTAAATTTAAGAATAGTCGTCTTAGATTTAAAGCTGTCGACTTTTGGGCATAAACCCCGACTGATCGGGATGTATTACGTCAGATATAACCCCATTCAATCTACGTGCCAACACTTTAGCCAGCAGCTTGGCATCTACTGACAGCAGCGAAATGGGCCTATACGACTCTGCTCTCCTGGTATCTTTATCTGCCTTAGGTATAACCACTATCGTGGCCTCCCTCATGGATTCCGGTAGACAACCCCCTAACAATGCTTCCTGAAAAACCACACATAGTTTTGGTAGTAGAACGTCTTTAAGCTGTTTATAAACTTCCGTGGGTAATCCATCTGCCCCTGGTGCTTTGTCATTTGCCATTGAAGCAAGTGCCTCTTCTAGTTCTTCGACTGATATTGGTAGTCCTAGTCTCTCTCCCTCATCTTCGTTTAGGCGCTGCATACTTACACCATTAAGGTATCTCCGTATCTCTTCCCGTGAGACAGACAGCTGAGAAGAATATAGCTTCCCATAAAATTCACGGAATACTTTAAGGATACTCTCATTGTCCTCCACAACCATCCCTTCAGTGTTGAACATCCCATATACATGTGAGGATTCTCTCTGAGCCGCTGCCACCACTGATAATAAGTGCCCCACCTTTTCTCCTTCTTCAAAAAACCTAGCTTTTTGAAATTCCTGCCTTCTCTTTACTGTTTTGGCATATGCCCTATCCACCAACTCCTGGCACTCTGTTAATTGTTGTTGCGTCTCTGGTGATGGTCGCGACACTGCCGCTGCCTCCGCTTTCTCCAGTGCCTCAATCAACTCTTGTTCTTCCTTTTTCGTCTTAGTCTTACACCTGGATATATCCCTTATGAAAATTCCCCTGAGGAACGCCTTCATGGTATCCCATATCACTCCCGATTCCGCACTGCCCTCATTATCTTTAAAAAATTGTTCCACCTCCTTCCCAATCTTTATCATATCTAACGATTTCAGCCAGGATGGGTGTATTTTCCACTCCCCTCTGTGTCTCATGGTGCCCAATCCCACATTTAGTACAACTTCTAGAGGTTTATGGTCCGATGTCACCCTCGGTAAATATTTTACTGTATTTACGATTGCGTCCAATTGTGTATTGCCCAGTGCCATATCAATTCTAGACATAGCTTTATGAGAGGCCGAGAAGCACGAAAAGCATTTTATTCCCCTATTCCGGACTCTCCATACGTCTACAAGACCCAGTTCCCTAATTTGAGTCGCAAATGGAGTGTCATCTCCCCTCCTCATCATAGGCCTCTGGCTCCTCCCTTCCCTGTCAATATCCAGATTCAATACGTTATTTAACGTCCCCAATGATTAAGACAGGGATCCCCACTCTGCGTCCAGTACATTCCAGGATTTCAAGCAATTTACGGTCCGAATATGGCGGCGGGAAATACACAGCTACTAGGCATAACGGTTGTCCAAATACCCGGCATATTACTATTACATATTGACCTTCTTTATCAATTCTCACCTCTATTTCCTCATAAGGAACAGAGGCATGGACCAGGACTGAGACCCCCCTTGCATACCCAGAGTACGTGGCATGATACGCATGTCTAATCCAAGCCCGTCCTAACACCCCCTTCTTATCAGACGTTAAATGTGTCTCTACCAGACAAATAATAGAGGGCTTGAACGATAGGAGATATCTCAACACCACTGCCCTTTTACCTCTGTCACCCAGACCCCTAACATTCCAACTCAAAATCTTAAGTTGATTAGCCATACCACCGGTATCTACGAAATGGTTCCTCCCATGTATCCTCCATAATGCAATTGAGACTGTTCAAGCCCTTCCCTGACCCCCCACCCCCTCCCCCCCCCATCCCGTAAACACCCCTCCCCATTATCTCCTCCCTTCCGAGAGTGGGTAAACACGTCTAACCTAGACCCACCACACACACTGTCTCTTTAACCTTAACTCGTATAGAGAGATAGAGCAAACCTCTTTAAAAAAAAAAAACTCCCACCTTACAGCCCACCAGCGTCTTCCCGCCTTAAGTAAAAGATTAACCACATCTTAACGATGTTAAAGGCTTTTGTAACCAACCGCCTACACCGCGGCCTTGCCCCTCCATCATAATCAATTTAAGAGAAAAAAGAAAAATATTAAAGGGAACGGAAGAATCTGTTAACCCACAAAGAGAGTACATTTACATTTCACTTTTAGATAAATATCTTTGTGTCAATAGGCCGATTCCTCCGTCACCCCTTCAAGACTCCTAAATAGGGATAAGAAAAATAACATATAACACTGACATCAGGGGAACTTCAGGCCATCTTATGACAACCAACAGATTAAAACTTCTGCAGATCATCATACGTCCCATCAGCACATTTACAACATCATCCCAGAACCTGCTAGTTCAGCCTTTTCCCTGGTCACGTAATTGTCTATTGTTACGCTCCAACCAGTCTGTGGCCTCTTCCGGCTCCTGGAAAAATTGGACTCTGTCCAGTGCCACAACTCTCAATTTAGCTGGATATACCATCGAGTACATAAGTCCGAGATCTCGCAACTTCCGCTTCACCTCTCCAAATCTCATCCTCATCCGCTGAACTGTGGGTGAATAATCCGCATAGATGGAGATGTTGTGACCATCAATAGTCAAGTCCGCAGCAGTCCTGGCCTTACGTAATATGGTGTCTCTATCCCGGTAGTTCATGATTTTAGCCAGAATGGCTCTATGGGCAGCTCCAGGAGGTACAGGTTTCATAGGAATTCGATGTGCCCTCTCCACCACAAAAACTTAAGATAACGTATCTATTCCAATTTTGTCCAGTAGCCATTTCTCTATATATTCAGTCGGAGAGGAGCCCTCCGATTTTTCGGGCACCCCCACAATTTTGATATTATTGCGTCTCGAACGATTCTCCAAATCGTCATTCTTGGCTAAGGTCTCCTTTAATTGTTTTTCACACTGTGTTTGACGCTTTTGTAATTTGACTATATCATCTTCTGCATTGCTGACCCTTTGTTCCATTTCTCCCATTCTAGTATCAGACTTTTTCATGTCACACTTAATATGTTTAATCTCCTCCTGCATGCCTGTGACTTTGTGTCATACTAGTAAGAGCCTCTTTGCAGAAGTTTACAGCAGAGAATATGTCCACCAGAGTGGGCTCCTGAGTATCAATTAAAGCAGTCTCACTGGCATTGTCAGTGCCTTGCAGCACTGCATTATCCTCTGTGTCGTCCTCCCCTTCTTGTAACCGCTCTGAGTCAGAGCATTCAGCCTCAGAGCCCTTGTCCTCCAACTCTGTATCCCCCTGTACCTCCTGTCTTGCAAATTGCTGCAGACGAGCAGCCGCCGACATCCTTCTGGCACATGCTGCGTTTGTAGCCGCCGCCTCCTTCTCCACCTCGGCGCCATCTTGTGCTCCCCCGGCCTCCGCTGCTCCAGGATCTCTCTGCCTCCTACGCGTCATCCCGCGGTCTCCTGGCTCACCGCTTATGCCCCCGGGGTCTAGGGATCTTCCGACACACTGCGAGTGTGTTTTAAAGGCCCGGTGTGCGGCGGTCACAGCCGTACAGTTCTATTACGGCGGGAGAGCTTTCTTGCTGCGACCGCTCACATCACCCGCTAGGCCACGCCCCCCTCACATATCAGAAAGTTACCGAATATGTGTTATGTCTTTTTCATGTCCTACCTTATTTACTGTTTGACTAATTGTAGGGTTTTTTAAGGAAATATTTGGGTTGTGCATACACACACACGCGTACACATGCTGGTGTTAGAGGCCACCGTATACCCACAGTACACCTGACTGTACCTGGGCTTAGGCTAGATTATACTCCGGGGTCTAAATTGGCCTAGGCCATTTTATACTCCCAACAACATCATTGATTGATATACACAAGAATTACTTTTTTGGGGCATCCAGCTTTGTCTGGTAAGCTAAATGAGAAAGCTAGCTGACTTCAATCTTCAAACTCTAAACACGTGTTCTGTTGTTGACAGCAGATTAAAGCTTGCAGGATATGTCAACCAATCCTTGGAGTTACCAATATTTGTGTAGATGATGATCTTGTAATTCAAGTCATTTTTATGTGGTGGATGACTTTATTTCTTAGACGGGAGTGGTTGTCCTCCGTCTCTGGCCTAGAGCTTTACAACAAATAGAGAAAGGTTGTGTTATACCTAGGCAGGGCATCCGATATTTATGGTCCAGCAAAAGTCATTTATATGGTCCTTCAAAGGAATCCAGCAGTTTTCCCATAAGTCTCATGTGGCTACAGGGCTACTTAGCTCAGAAAAACTGTGAAGACAATTAAGAGATAAAAACACTCAAATAAAAATGTATGTACTCAATTGACTCTGAAGGCATGATGAACACAGAAGAGGCAATATCAAAAAAGTTCTGTAACGATTTTTGGAGAGACCGGGATATATGTAGAGTAAGAAATCATCACTAGAAGTATGAGAAGCTAAGCTGCTCGTTTAGACCATTAGAGCTCATAGTGCCCAATCTAACAATCCGCCGGCACTCTAAGCGGGCTAGCCTGTTTTATACGTCACCATCTCTACTCCCCAAATTTACCGTGTCAATACGCAAACATTTTGCATCGCAGTCGTGGTACAGTTTATAGTGCCTGGGAATTGTTCTCAAACAGGACACATCTTCAATGGTTTTAAACTCGACAATGTCCCGAAAATGCTTCCTGGAGGTCAACCCAACATAGATGAGGCCGCAGTTAGCATAATAAATCACCCCCCTTGAGCTGCCTGAGATATACTTTCTATTAGTTAAATTCCTTCTGCTAGCCGCCAATTTGAAGGTCTTGGCTCTTTCTATATTATGACAGGCCATGCAGGAGCCACAGGGAAAGCAACCCAACCTTGGTGCTGCCACACCAAAAGGGGAGACAACATTTGGCATATAGTGGCTGTTGACAAGATTGTCCCTGAGAGTTTTGAGTTTTCATTGACTGTAAGCCATAATCATCAACATTTACAGAAATAAACACTTGAAATAGATCACTCTGTGTGTAATGACTATATAATATACGCATTTCATTTTTTATGTTGATTTACTGAAAAAAATGTACTTTTTGATGATGATAATACAGTATGGCTGGGATTACATACAGAGACAGAAGGATTTGCACCAGGGTTGTGGAGTCAGTAAGCCAAACGTACGACTCTTGACTCTTCAATTTCCCTTAATTTGACCTGACCCAAAATGGACACAGACTTCGACTCCACAGCTCTGATTTGCACAAGCCTCATACAAAGAATATCTGTGGTTAGTTATTCAAGATGTTTGTAGCAACTAAATCAGAGTTCCTTTAAAGGAAATCTGTCAGGTCAAAAATCTACATGTAACTGCTATCATTTTCTAATTCCTCCCTCTGAACTCTCTCTTGATGTATTTCTTTTACTTATATTCCCCTTCTATCTTCTGTAAACTTCAAATAAAGAGAATCATTCCATCTGTCACTTACAGTGAATGATCCACTTAGTTCACTGCTGTCCACTCCCCATACATGAATATGCATGTCACATCACAGCAAAGGAGATCAGTGGGCATGGGGCTGTATTCTCCTCTCTGCTTTCTATTTGCAGCATCACAAGAGGTGAACTACAACACAGACCTGGCACAACAGGGTATCTGCTTTACAGAAACAAATGGAGTCTAGATCAGGCAGACCTGCAGTAGCTCTCTCCCTCCGAAGGGATATCAACTGAACAGACCTGTAAGTGAAACTTGACACTGCACTGTTAGCAATGGGAGGAGGTAGGAGAGAGCTGCAGAGAAGGCGTGCATAATTACATGACCGTTTATACAGCACAGGACTAATCGTCTGTGCTTATAATGGAGAGGACAAATTGCCTTTTAGGAGATGTCCTATCTGAGACATCTCATTCCATGAATCTCTGATGTATAAAACATTTTTTTATTGCACTTTATGGTTCCTGAGATATGGGCCTTTTAAGATCTAATTTTTATGATCTTTACAAAGTGGGCAGGGCACATAGAATAATGCAGAGCAGTCTAAAGACATGTCCCAGAAAGTTCTCGGAGAAACGACCCCTTAGTTAATATCCTTAAAGTTAGCAGCCACATGTACATTAGCCACATTGAACAGACTCCGGATACTATCTTTCTTATTAAAGCATCTAATTAGCGTGTGCAATGCAAATGTCATTGTGAAGATAGGGGGAGCTATGACATCACCTATTGTTATTAGTGGATGCTGTGCTATCAGCTTTTTATAACGATTATTGTGATCCAAGGATCAATCGTTATATTTCAGCCTACAATAGTAAACTGCTGAAAACTCTTCCTGAAAGTGTGAGTCTAAAGTTGCCTGATGGCCAGTGTGAAAATTGCAGAATGACTAATTTTTGTCTCTTGTAGATCGGGGTTTGGTGAAAAAAAAAAGATCATTATCAAAATGTCTTTAAACACACCTGACATTGATGACTTGTTCCTTTTAGAGAAGGTTGGCCCTATCACATATACATCAGTAGTTACATGTAATATATGTAATAGCCTAATTAGTTGCAATTATGTCAAGGTTTATGGCAGAAATTCAGCCCTGAGGCTCAGTACAGAATGCAGCTACTTAGTCTGACTACCGCCCGCTGTCTTATCTAAGTGCCGACATGCTACAGAGGGCATGTCCTCTTCTGTCAGGTAATTATTGGGTTCTGTGGGTGCTGGATTTATAGAGCCTTTAGGGTCCCAGCACGAACATGTTGATGCTGCAACTGGGGAACCACAGAAGACGTATCTCTGTATTATCACGTATCATACTTGATAAATCCCATCTGCAGTGATAACGGCATAATTGGCCTCCAGCAATAGCATACCTAAAACACAACACCATCAAAGCCTAAGCGAGAAAAAGGCGTAAACAGAGGAAAACAGAATGCCGTCCTGCTGTCATGTTCCCGGCCGCGCACTCAATCACCGGCCTGTGATGGACCACAGTGGTTGGTCTGTCATTAGGTGCACAGTGGGAGCCATGTCATCCTCTTCTGTGCTGTGTGCCTGTTATTTTATCAACAGGACACCATTGATTTTAATATACTGATTGGGTAAGGATTTTTTGTTTTCCCATTTTCTTTCCCTATAAGCCCCCTGCTATTGTCCTACAGTAATGTCATTTCATTTTATGGGAGTATTGTATTTTCTTAGCTTGTGTGGTTATTATTGATTATAGCTGTACTTATAAAGCTTTATTATAGTTCTTGCATTTTCTTATAGTTTGAGCCTAGAGTCCTTTGTTGCTGGTGCAACAGCATCATTTTAATATCGAAAAGGGGGCTGTATCTAATATACACTGCTCCGCAAACACTTTGGTACATCATGGTTGTTTTACATGCGTACACGTCGAAAACATTTTTTAAGCCAGTGTCACACTTACAAGAAACTCTCACGAGTCTCTGATGAGCACATCACCCAAAACGGCTGCCTGCTCTCCGGACAGGAGTGGGCTGCTTTTTGCATTTCTATGCGGCTGCACACTTCTGTCCGGAGAGTGGGTGGCCGTGCCGGGTAATATGGTCAGAGACTTGTGTGAGTGCTTCACAAGTGTGATACCATCCTTAGTCTGGAGAAAATTAAAAAATATATATTTTTAGTATCAGTCAATGGATCTGATCATCCGAATGCATGATTGTGTGGAGCAATAGATCTGCATTCAGCTGTTGATTAGGCTCTGCTCACCTGGATCGGTTGTGCAAAGTACTAACAACACTGGAGAAAGGGTGTGCCAAGCCACTGAAGGTGGCTGCAGCTACAACCAACTCTTTAATTCCTAAAGCTATATGACCACAGAAAGTCATTTGTGCTGACAGATTTTTCCGTACAGTTGTAAAATATATAATATTCATTTGTAAAACGCTATTAATTCAGTAGCACTTTACATACATTAGCAGAACTGTCACTATGAAGCTCACAATCTACAGTCATGGCCAAAAGCTTTGGAATGACACCAAAATGATATTTTCACATGATCTGCTGCCCTCTGGTTTTTATTTGTGTTTGTCTGATGTTTATATCACATACAGAAATATAATTGCAATCATATTATGATACCAAAAGGTTGTATTGACAGTTAGAATGAGTTAATGCAGCAAGTCAATATTTGCAGTGTTGACCCTTCTTCTTCAGGACCTCTGCAATTCTCCCTGGCTGCTCTCAATCAACTTCTGGACCAAATCCTGACTGATCGCAGTCCATTCTTGCATAATCAATGCTTGCATTTTGCCAGAATTTCTTTGTTTTTGTTTGTCCACCTGTCTCTTGATGATTGACCACAAGTTCTCAATGGGATTAAGATCTGGGGAGTTTCCAGGCCATGAACCCAAAATCTCTATGTTTTGTTCCCTGAGCCATTTAGTTATCACCTTTGCTTTATGGCAAGGTGCTCCATCATGCTGGAAAAGGCATTGTTGGGCGCCAAACTGCTCTTGGACGGTTGGGAGAAGTTGCTCTTGGAGGACATTCTGGTACCATTCTTTATTCATGGCTGCGTTTTTAGGCAAGACTGTGAGTGAGCCGATTCCCTTGGCTGAGAAGCAACCCCACACATGAATGGTTTCAGGATGCTTTACAGTTGGCATGAGACAAGACTGGTGGTAGCGCTCACCTCTTCTTCTCCGAATAAGCTGTTTTCCAGATGTCCCAAACAATCGAAAAGGGGATTCATCTGAGAAAATGACTTTACCCCAGTCCTCAGCAGTCCACTCCCTGTACCTTTTGCAGAATATCAGTCGGTCCTTGATGTTTTTCCTGGAGAGAAGTGGCTTCTTTGCTGCCCTCCTTGAAACCAGGCCTTGCTCAAAGAGTCTCCGCCTCACAGTGCGTGCAGAAGCACTCACACCAGCCTGCTACCATTCCTGAGCAAGCTCGGCACTGCTGGTAGTCCGATCCCGCAGCTGAAACCGTTTTAAGATACGGTCCTGGCGCTTGCTGGTCTTTCTTGAGCACCCTGGAGCCTTTTTGACAACAATGGAAGCTCTCTCCTTGAAGTTCTTGATGATGCGATAGATTGTTGACTGAGGTGCAATCTTTCTAGCTGCGATACTCTTCCCTGTTAGGCCATTTTTGTGCAGTGCAATGATGGCTGCATGTGTTTCTTTAGAGATAACCATGGTTAACTGAAGAGAAACAATGATGCCAAGCACCAGCCTCCTTTTAAAGTGTCCAGTGGTGTCATTCTTACTTAATCATGACTGATTGTTCGCCAGCCCTGTCCTCAACAACACCCACACCTGTGTTAATGGAACAATCACTAAAACGATGTTAGCTGCTCCTTTTAAGGCAGGACTGCAATGATGTTGAAATGTGTTCTGGGGGTTAAAGTTCATTTTCTAGGCAAATATTGACTTGGCAAGTAATTGCTGTTAAGCTGATCACTCTTTATGACATTCTGGAGTATATGCAAATTGCCATTAGAAAAACTGAAGCAGTAGACTTTGTTAAAATTAATATTTGTATCATTCTGAAAACTTTTGGCCATGACTGTACATTCTCCATCAGTCTTTCGAGTATGGGAGGAAACCGGAGTCCCTGGAGGGGAAACACGCAAACATGGGGAGAACATACAGACTCCTTGCCGATACAAACAAAAAAACTGAGCCAGAGCAAACATAAGTGAACATGCCTGTAGGAGCATGTTCACACTGACCACCAAACCTACGGTAAACTTTAAGGAAAAAGTATATACGAATGTGTAAAAATGCCATGCAATAAAAAAATAAAAAGCTAGTGCCATTAAAAACATGGTACTTAGTACGTACGTGTTTCCAAAAAGGTACAAAGCCATCCCACCACGTCAAGGTGTATCCACTATGGGACAGTACCTACTCTAACTAATTTAAGCCTGCTCATGTCTTGACTGACCTCAATAAATTCAGGGTGCAGAGTGGCCCTGGTCCCAAAATAGACCCACAGCAATCAGAGGTGATATAAGTACTTGGCTCAGTGAGAAGGGGACTGTCCTGAATATATGAAAAAAATCTGCTAAATAAGTTCCAGGCTTTACGCCAGAGGTCCCCAACTCCAGGCCTCTAGGGCCTCTAGGTTTTCAGGATTTCCTTAGTATTGCACAGGTGCTAATGTGATCATCTGCACAGGTAATGATTCCAAGCCCTATGCAATACTAAGGAAATCCTGAAAGCCTGGATTTGGGGACCTCTGCTTTACGCCTATACCACCGCTCTTTCCTACCTTTGTGTGGCTGGAAGATAATTGACTGCAGCAGGAACCTCTCTTGTCAGTCTCTTGTAAATAAGCTCTGCCTCGTGGCTAAGGCTACCTTCACATTACGATTTGAAGGGAGCCGATGCTGTCCGATATAAATCGGACAGCATCGGCTCCCTTCTGATGCCTGGAATCGGGTGCCAAATAGGCACCCGATTCCGGCATAAAATCGGCGCCGGGCTGCAAAAAAAAAAAAAAAAAAAAATAAAGGTTATTCTCACCTCCCCCCGAGCCCCCGCCGTCTTCCGCCATCTTTTGCCATCTTCTTCTAGGCTCCCGGTGGCTCCCGCAGGCTGCCGGTGTCAGCAGAGGTGTACCTCTGCTGTACACAGGACCTGCGGTGATGTCACAGTCACGTGACCGCGGGTTCACCATGGTGAACCCGCGGTCACATGACTGTGACATCACCGCAGGTCCTGAACAGCAGAGGGAGCGCTCTGCTGACACCGGCAGCTTGCGGGAGCCACCGGGAGCCTAGAAGAAGATGGCAGAAGATGGCGGAAGACGGCGGGGGCTCGGGGGGAGGTGAGAATAACCTTTATTTTTTTTTTTTTAACACTTGTGCTCCTAGTTAGGAGCAGTTTTACTGTACTGAGCATGCTCAGTACAGTAAAACGGGGTCCGAGGAGACATAGATGTTTCCTCGGACCCTTCTCCATAGGGCCCCATGTTATAGGGATCGGGTCAGATCGGATGTGCACTAAATGCCATCCGATTTGGTCCGATCCGAATCTGTCAGATTTTATTTTCGGTGCTAAAATCGGAGCATGCTCCGATTTTAGCACCGATAAAATCGGACAGAATCGGATCGGACCAAATCGGATGGCATTTAGTGCACATCCGATTCGGTCCGATCCCCATAGGGATACATGGGGTCCGAAAATCGGTCCGATGCTGTCCGATTTTTTTCGGACAGCATCGGAAATCCGAAAATCGTTATGTGAAAGCAGCCTAAGCCGCATCCCCAAATGGAACAGATCAGCAGGATTTTAACCCTCATGTATTCTGCATGATTCATGTATGACTGTTTGCCAAAACTCTCCTGTAGAAAGTCAAATAATTGGGGTAAGATTATCCGATTTGCTGTTATCGTTCATTTCTACAATACAAAAAAGATTAATTTGCCCCACTAGACCACCAGGTTCTCCCTATGGGAGCACTTTTAAGGGTGAATGATTGGTCGCCTCTTAACTGTGTTGGTTGTGCGCCTCCGCACAACCTTAGTGTAGCGTATGGCTCACAGGACCTCCAGGCACCGGCTTCACTCTGACACAGCTTGTGCCAGCTTCCTGACCAGCTCCTAGCTTGCTCTGATTTGATGGAACACGGTCATGTGACTCACGAGTCACTGGTCACAGGGTCTGAAATCAACACAGGTCTTATCAGTCCAGGGACGCTTGGCTAGGATTATCCGTGCCTCTCCACAGCTCCAGTTACAACAAACCCAGAAGGGTGGTTGTGCAGAATTAAGGAAAGAAAGGGTTACTGGCTAAGAATGCTAGGGGACGCAAATAAGGAGATTACTTATGGGTTAACGTGTTTATTTCCACAACGGATTGTTGTCTTCCTCAGGTGGATTTTCCTGAAAATTCACCTGAGGAAGACAACAATCCGTTGTGGAAATGCATTGTGGTTAATAAACGTTAATAAACTTATTTGTGCCCCCCAGCATTCTTAGCCAGTAACCCTTTTTTTCCTTAATCGTTCATTTCTAGGCGTTCGTTCAAATGGCCACTACAGTGCACCTACAAAGTTGGTGACCATATCGTTCACCGTAGACCTCTGCAGAGTGTTTATCCCTGCTTACTAAATTCTTCAATAAACGAACATTTGTCCAAGATTGGCCATTTGAGTTCTTCTTGTCCTTCTATCAATGGATCTGTTGAACCTGTGTTGTTTGGCCCTGTGGAGAAAATCTTCTACATCCTCTTAACTGTAAATCACCTTTGTTGTTTTCAAAATCTCATTAGCCCTATGCTCAGTTAAAGATGGCGAATGAATGCTTTACTGGTGCTGAAGGGGAGTAAGGCAGGTCCGGTTGTTGGAGCATAAGAAACAGTCTGTGCATTACTGTTGAGGTCTCCAAGAATATTTCAGTAAACCGATCAATTTTATAATTTCTCATATTATCTACTCATTTTATTTATTTTTAATGTAGTATTTCTTGAGTTGGCATTTGTCACAAATCTCCTGTATCTGGTACCGGTGGGGGAATAGTTATAGCTTACATTGCCGACCTTTCTCGTGAAAGTAGCAATGAAGGATTAGACACATGATCTCGAGGAGCAGTGGGAAAGCTGTCACTTGCTTGCTGAGCGATGAACTTGCTTGGCAGTGAAGAAAACATGGCTCTCTGCCTGGGCAAATCCAGATAAATAGTCATTAGGTGTATTTAAGGAAGACCTGTCAGAAGTCACCAGTTTTTGCTCTTATTTTATTCCTTCCGCTACTGTGAGTATTCAGTTTTTGTATATTTTAAATCCTCCATCCAGTTCAAGAGATTTCTGCCTTTTTATAGTTCTAATTTTTAGTCTTTAGGGTGGTGCTCACAGATCCTCTGGGGTGGGTCATTTTGCTCCTCTGCGTAATTACCTTGTGAGCCACACCCCCTTAGTCTAGAACTTAAAAATTACCCCTAAATTAAAATGCCCGTATCTCTGAGACTGAGTGGCGGCTTTAAAAAGGAATATAAAACTGCTTACTCAGGTGAGCAGCGGGAATAAAATAATGGCAAAAACTGGCCACTTGTGCCTGGTGATAGGTCCTAATTAAAGCTGGAGGTGAGGACTTACAGTTGTGGCCAAAAGTATTGACACCCCTGCAATTCTGTCAGATAATACTCAGTTTCTTCCTGAAAATGATTGCAATCACAAATTCTTTGGTATTATTATCTTCATTTAATTTTTCTTCAATGAAAAAACACAAAAGAGAATGAAGCAAAAAGCAAAACATTGATCATTTCACACACAACTCCAAAATGGGCCAGACAAAAGTATTGGCACCCTCAGCCTAATACTTGGTTGCACAACCTTTAGCCAAAATAACTGTGATTAACCGCTTCGGTAACCATCAATGAGTTTCTTACAATGCTCTGCTGGAATTTTAGACCATTCTTCTTTGGCAAACTGCTCCAGGTCCCTGATATTTGAAGGGTGCCTTCTCCAAACTGACATTTTTAGATCTCTCCACAGGTGTTCTATGGGATTCAGGTCTGGACTCGTTGCTGGCCACCTTAGAAGACTCCAGTGCTTTCTCTCAAACCATTTTCTAGTGCTTTTTGAAGTGTGTTTTGGGTCATTGTCCTGCTGGAAGACCCATGACCTCTGAGGGAGACCCAGCTTTCCCACACTAGGACCTACATTATGCTGCAAAATTTGTTTGTAGTCTTCAGACTTCATAATTCCATGCACACGGTCAAGCAGCCAGTCCCAGAGGCAGAAAAGCAACCCCAAAACATCTGGGAACCTCTGCCATATTTTACTGTAGGGACCGTGTTCTTTTCTTTTAATGCCTCTTCTTTTTCTCCTGTAAACTCTATGTTGATGCCTTTGCCCAAAAAGCTCTACTTTTGTGTCATCTGACCAGAGAACATTCTTCCAAAACGTTTTAGGCTTTCTCAGGTAAGTTTTGGCAAACTCTAGCCTGGCTTTTTTATGTCTTGGGGTAAGAAGTGGGATCTTCCTAGGTATCCTACCATACAGTCCCTTTTCATTCAGACGCCGACGGATAGTACGGGTTGACACTGTTGTACCCTCGGACTGCAGGGCAGCTTGAACTTATTTGGATGTTAGTCGAGATTCTTTATCCACCATCCGCACAATCTTGCGTTGAAATCTCTTGTTAATTTTTCTTTTCCGTCCACATCTAGGGAGGTTAGCCACAGTGCCATGGGCTTTAAACTTCTTGATGACACTGCGCACAGTAGACACAGGAACATTCAGGTCTTTGGAGATGGACTTGTAGCCTTGAGATTGCTCATGCTTCCTCACAATTTGGTTTCTCAAGTCCTCAGACAGTTCTTTGGTCTTCTTTCTTTTCTCCATGCTCAAAGTGGTACACACAAGGACACAGGACAGAGGTTGAGTCAACTTTAATCCATGTCAACTGGCTGCAAGTGTGATTTAGTTATTGCCAACACCTGTTAGGTGCCACAGGTAAGTTACAGGTGCTGTTAATTACACAAATTAGAGAAGCATCACATGATTTTTCTAACAGTGCCAATACTTTTGTCCACCCCTTTTTTATGTTTGGTGTGGAATTATATCCAATTTGGCTTTAGGACAATTCTTTTTGTGTTTTTTCATTGAAGACAAATTAAATGAAGATAATAATACCAAAGAATTTGTGATTGCAATCATTTTCAGGAAGAAACTGAGTATTATCTGACAGAATCTCAGGGGTGTCAATACTTTTGGCCAACACTGTATATGCTTATATGTTGCTTTAATAAGAAATTATAGAATAGAACATTTTCTCAAATAGGAGGTCTCCTGGTGGTCCTTCACTTTGCTTTGCTCACCTGAAACCCGATCATATTATCTGATGGCATGTTTTTCCCCCACTTTTGCTCATGTTTTACTAGTACCTGGCAGCTTCTTAAAGACTTTTCTGTACCTACTACAAGTTGATGACCTCTTTCTTTGTATAAACAAGATGTCCTAAAACTGCAATGATTGCACATAAAAGTCTAAAGGATTACAAAAATAAAAATATAAAATTTTTAGTTTAGCGCCTCCCTCTAACACCCCCCCCACTCACCTTAATTTATTACCATTTTGACAAATCTGCATCAAAATCTTCATGTCTCTGAATCCAGCAAAGCCTGAGCATTCTGTGCTGTGCCCATGGTGCTTATTTTTCTTTTCTTACACATTTGGTTCAGAAAAAGTCAGCAGCATTTCAATTATAGCAGTGTTTCTTGCAGCGTTTTTCTCCATTGACCCCATTGTAATCATGAAAAATACCACAAAAAGTGCGTTTTTGGGGCGTTTGTGGTTTTTTCCCAAAAAAAAAAAAAAAGCACATGCTGTCTTAGTTGTTAAATGATTTCTGGCTGACAGAAAAATCCCTCTCTTGATATCTGATCTGAGTTTCAGAAGTTCAGCTGTCTGGCAGTGAAATGCAAACAGACAAATATTGCAAAAAGCACACCGTTTCCACATGCAAAAACGTTATGTTCAATAACGAATTGCGGATTTAGGTGCCTTTTTCTGCCAGAGGATGCAGATTTAGTGCAATAAAAAAGCAGCGTTGGCACATACCCTTAGGACAGTTCTAGAACCCAGTAGGTACATACCCTTATCACTGTCCTAGAACCCAGTAGGTACATACCCTTATCACTGTCCTAGAACCCAGTAGTACATACCTTATCACTAGGTACATACCTTAGGACAGTTATAAACCAGTAGGTATTT
Organism: Allobates femoralis; assembly: GCA_033576535.1. NCBI lineage: Eukaryota > Metazoa > Chordata > Amphibia > Anura > Aromobatidae > Allobates > Allobates femoralis. The sequence goes on from JARQOC010000001.1 coordinate 42,880,088, forward strand.
CTTTTGCCTGTTTGAATGGAGCTGGCTGACGTCTGTGTGCTTTCCACCAAATCTCAACACATTCTGAGTTTGCTATAGTATGTGGCTCCTGCAGTCAATCACTCTTCTCAGCTGTCATTACAAAATAGGCAGCGCTATAGACCATACAGCCTGTGATTGGTTTCAGTGGTCATTTCCTGTAGTTTTGGTATCATTGAACTGTAGCGGTAAATAATGATGGTTCTGTTATTTTTATTTAGAGAAATCTTTTTTGCCCATAAAAGTGTAAAAACAGATAATCCTTTTAGTTAAATTTAAAGCTTTGAATTCTGAGACAGAAAACTAATTGAGCTATTTCTTCTCTTAAGTGATCGTTTTTGATTTTTTTTTTTATCTTAGTGTGAAGTAAAACTTGCTCCTAAAAGGTCGCGCCTGGAGAGTAGATCTGGTGAGGACGACTACGGAGACCAAGACTCTGACTTTGATGATGAGATGTCAGCCAAAGACAGATATTTGTCCTACATAAAGCAAGGGCTGTACTTTGCCACAGAGATGGAACGCTTTGCTCCTCCTCGAAAACGGCCACGAACCATTACAAAAACGTACAGGATTGTTAGTTTGAGGTCTACAACCCCAGAGGAACTTTATCAGAGGAAGGTATGCAGGGCTTGGTAATTACTATTCCTGTATCTTCACATTAGATTTTTATTGCTTTTGTCAAAAAAATGATCTTGTAGGTGATTTCTGCTTACTGTATCCTTTAAAAAATATTTTTTGCATAAAAAACACCCATTCTCATTATTACTCATAAGTTTGTGTATGGTCTTCTTACAAAATAGTCAACTGACCCTTGATAGACACCCAGTTGATCACAGGGTCTTGTGCTGTATGATCAATATGGTGCCTCTTTATATCATAGGTGACTTGCATTCAGACCTTTTTTTTTGGTTAAGGAAAGCAGCAAGAGGGCTGTCATTTATGCGCCTCCCCTTTAGAACATGCCCACTTTTTTAGTCATGCGCAGTGTTTAAAGACAAAAGGTTTTTTAATTGATGCAACAATTTTCATCAGAATAGGCCAAAGTATGGTGAATTTACAATAATACATTTCTTCTTGTTCTTCTTCATCTAGTTATTCTTTTTCTTCTCATCGTTGTTCATTGTTCTCATTCCTCTCCCTTTCCTTCTCCCTTTCCTTCTCCCTTTCCTTCTCCCTTTCCTTCTCCCTTTCCTTCTTCCTTTCCTTCTTCCCTTTCCTTCTTCTCTCTTTCCTTCTTCTCCCTTTCCTTCTTCTCCCTTTCCTTCTTCTCCCTTTCCTTCTTCTCCCTTTCCTTCTTCTCCCTTTCCTTCTTCTCCCTTTCCTTCTTCTCCCTTTCCTTCTTCTCCCTTTCCTTCTTCTCCCTTTCCTTCTTCTCCCTTTCCTTCTTCTCCCTTTCCTTCTTCTCCCTTTCCTTCTTCTCCCTTCCTTCTTCTCCCTTTCCTTCTTCTCCCGTTCCTTCTTCTCCCGTTTCCTTCTTCTCCCGTTCCTTCTTCTCCCTTTCCTTCTTCTCCCTTTCCTTCTTCTCCCTTTCCTTCTTCTCCTTCTCCCTCTTCTTCTCCCTCTCCTCTCTCCTCTTCTCCCTCTCCTCTTCTCCCTCTCCCTCTTCTCCTCTCCTCTTCTCCCTCTCCCTCTTCTCCTCTCTCTTCTCCCTCTCCCTCTTCTCCCTCTTCTTCTCCCTCTCTCCCTCTTCTCCTCTTCTTCTCCTCTCTCCCTCTTCTTCTCCCTCTTCTTCTCTCTTCTCCCTCTTCTTCTCCCTCTCCTCTTCTCTCCTTGCCCTCCACTTGCTCTTCCCCTCTCTCCTCGTTTCTCTCTCATCTCCTTCTCCTCTTGCTCTCATTTTTTAATACCGTATATGTTTTATATTAATTCAACAATTAAAAAAATAAAAAATAGGCAACATGTCAGTTCTTGGTGCAGATTTCCTGTGTTTTTCAGTCCTTTTATCCATTGACTTCATTAAGATGAACACTTGGCACAAACCTGCACCAAAACAACATATATTTTGGTTCGTTTTTCTACCAGAAGATGCAGATTTGGTACAAAAATCTCTGCACCAAATCTTCAGCATGTGCACCTAGTCTTATTAGTTTTATTAATAAAGTTGACGTGTTTGTGGCCAGTTTAAGTAGCAGTTTTGCCTTTTATGAAGCCCACAAGTATCACTGCTCAAATAAAGAAGTATTATTTATTCAAAATTGTAATATAATAACATGTCATGCTTGGTGCAGATTGATAATGAAGAGTACGGAGAAGCTCTGTCCTTGGCTCATGCATATGGACTGGACACGGACCTGGTTTATCAGAGACAGTGGAGGAAGTCGGCTGTCAATGTCGCTACGATTCAAGACTATTTGGTATGTTCATCTTATGTAATTCACCAATGTGGAGAACAAGAACAGAACTATTAATCAAGTGTCCATCTTCCTATTCCTCCCCCCACCTTCATCCAAATGTTTTCCTCCAAGTCTGAAGTGGATAAATGGGTATAGAAAATCTTTAAAATGAGTGACCCAATTTTTAAGTCAGGATTTCTCATTTCCTAACTTTTATAATATGCTTTTCTCCTAAAAATCTTCCATGGTGTCTTTCTGTTATTACACTACTTTACTATTTTTCACCCGGACATCAGCAGCAATAGACTGAATAGACTGACTCTGACCCTATTTGTTTGCATAGAAGTGTAAAAGTAGGCTTCCCTACCTCTGAAATATAAGCGATTCTATCAGACTGGTGAGAATCAGAGAACTACACAGCTTGTAAGTTCTTAAACTCTCCAAATCTTTATTGTGCGTTTACATTTTAAATGCTTTCCAAGACATGAATATATCATGCATAAATTTAGGTATGTCTGACAAAGTAACGAATAGCAGCATACAAAGTTCCATAATTATCAGGACAACCCCCAGCCCCTGCCCAGTTTGACCAGTTGAACTAGCTTTTTGTTCGGAAAGTAGAGCACCCTCCCACTAGAAGTTATTTTGGAAGGTCTGAAAATTCTGTAACTTCTTTACTGCTTTAACAGAAGTATAAACTGGACGTGATACGATCTGACAAAGGTCACTGTGAAGGGAGGGGGAGGAGGTGAGCTGCAACTTCTTCCTGCTTACTGGGAATGGTGGGTCCTGTGTTATCTACTATTTATTGAGGCGTTATCAGTCATTGTTATCCTGTCTTGATGATATTACTGCTCAATACAAAAAGTGAAATGATATCACTGCTCAATACAAAAGTGAAATGATATCACTGCTCAATACAAAAAGTGAAATGATATAACTGCTCAATACAAAAGTGAAATGATATCACTGCTCAATACAAAAAGTGAAATGATATCACTGCTCAATACAAAAAGTGAATGATATCACTGCTCAAAAAAAGTGAAATGATATCACTGCTCAATACAAAAAGTGAAATATCACTGCTCAATACAAAAAGTGAAATGATATCACTGCTCAATACAAAAAGTGAAATATCACTGCTCAATACAAAAGTGAAATGATATCACTGCTCAATACATAAAGTGAAATGATATCACTGCTCAATACAAAAGTTAAACACATATTATATAGCGATATTACAAACAGAGTGATCTATTTCAAGTGTTTTTTTCTGCAAATGTTGATGATTATGGCTTACTGCCGTTGAAAACCCAGAGGTCATTATTTTAGGAAATTGAAGTAGGGAGGATGAAGGGTTAAAAACCTTGCTGCCATATTTCATGAGACGGCAAAGGGTGAATATAGTATTTATTAGTCAGTGTTTCAGCGCTCCCAGAAACGCTGTGAATAAAGGCAATATTGCATTGCTTTTTGTTGATATTCTAATTCATTTAGATGCACTAGTGTGTAAATGTATATACACACACTAGTGCATCTAAATGAATAAGAATATCATCAAGAAAAAGAAATATATGGAGAAAGATAGATATTATTAGAGTGTTATGTATATGGAGAGAATAAACCAGAGGTTTATCGATATAGCTCAAAAGAAAGTCATAGGGTCAAAAGACCCCCTAATAGCCCTATAGGTGACCAGAATTAAAGTGACTCTGGGAAGTATATATAACAAAGCCCCATCAAAATAATGATGTAAACTTGTTGTATAGGCCAACTGATCTGTCTCCTACGCACGTTTCTTGTGTAATTCCTCAGGAGGTGTGAATTCACTGAACAGTCTCTACCTGTAAATAAAGAATATTAAGAGTGAATGATCAGTCATGAAGGAGTTAAAAGTGGATTTTGATAAGTTATATTAAAGGTCCTTATTTTTATATCTACTATTGATTTATGGAGGAAATAAACCCAACTTGGAAACCACAGGCTTGTGCTGATTTATTCCCTTTAAGGAGAGGTTGGAAGGGCTAAGTACAGTATGTCTGGCCTCGTAGATACTTCCTAGTGCAGGTTATTATTATCGCAGTGATTACATACTATTAGTCTGAGATTTTACCGCCCATTGGCCAAATGTAGTTAATTTCTGATAATTGCAGTAAATGAATGTTTTCAGTCTTAACCTTCTGACCATGTTGGTGGCCTCCATGATGCAGAGTTCGGCAGTGTTGTGGGGACCTCTGTACTTTGTTGTGTAACATTTATACAGAACAGAGCTTCTCATAGAGGAATAAACTGGTCAAATTCGGCCTGTAAACCTCTTTTGGGTTTTTTACTTGAATAATTGGTTATTGGAAATGGCCTCACAGATCTCCGCCAAGGGAAATATTGTATCAATTGATAACATTTGTGATTCTACTGGAAACATGCATCTATGGTGCTAATGAACTTCTTCTGTTAATTCCCATATTATGGAGCATTAAAAGTGAGGAGCCATAGGCTATGTTAACTTATTGCATTTTTTCTTTTCTTTTTTTTTTTTTTTTCTTTGCAAATTTAAGTCTGCTACAGAACCAGCAAAAACTAAGTTCAGAAATCTAAGGCCTCCTTCAGACAGCGTTTGTGCTCAGTTTTTGTTGATCCATTTTTGGTGCAGCTTCTGCACCAAAAACTGTATTTTTTTTCCCAAAAAGCAACACAAATGCATCATCCATTTGTGTTGCTTTTTTGCTTCGTTTTCGGGGGACACAGACAGAAACACACACTTTATTACTCTCCCCGGCGATCCCACAGTGAGCTCTGTTGATGTCTTCCTTCTGGGCATCAGCAAGACTTGTGAGTAGTACGAGTACTGACAGGACCTTGCCTCATATGACACTCAGGGCAAGGTCACATGGGCAGGTCTTATCCGTACCGAACCCGCAGGTCCTTATGCAAGGAAGGAAGACCTTGCTGGGGCTCACCATGGGATCGCTGGGGAGGCTAAGTAATTTGATGTTAGTGGTGCTGTCAGGAAAATCTGAATTCTGTTCATTCTTTTAAAATGTTTTAAAAAGCAGCCAGAGCTGGCTTACTTCTCTGCCCCTTAATGTAGGGGATCTACTCTACTTCCCCCCAGTCAGGAATTTTTACGACCTGGTCAAGCCATAAATCTGAGCTAAGCTGAAAGCCAGCTGGTTTGTACTGTTTTTTTTTTCCTCCAGCATCCACATGTTATTCCTTTGTCTTAAGTTACAAACTTTTAACGTAAAATTTAATAATGCACGTTCATGTCACAATTTCATAAATCATATTTTTGAAATGCTTATATTTTTGCAGATTTAATGGTATAGCTCACTTTTCTGGAAAATGGTCAGAAACCTGGGAAATGAGTTCTGACCTTCCACACATCACAGACATATCATATTTGAAGTCAAACAGCACCAAAAATCGCCACGGAAAACATGATGTCCATATCTTTGACGTGGGAACGTCCAAGCCAAATAATGGAAATTTTTTTTTTGAGTCAGATATTTTTATTAACCGATCAATTATTTACATCAAACACCATGTGGCAATAATCCAATGTTTTACACATTTATAATACCCCTCAATAATAAAGAAATACCCCACCCCCACACTACCTCCCCCCCCCCTTCCAATAGGCAGCTCAATCTATGCCTAATACCTAAGAAATATTATACATATATCCAACATTTACCCTCCAAATTAAAACCTTTGACAGCCTTATCATGTATTGGTCTAGCAATTTAAAGGGAAAGTTAAACAAACTATCAAGGTATAATCCTATTTCCCATCACGCTCTTGACTCCGACCTTAACCATGGTTCACAAAGTTTCTCAAACATTGTGAGCGCTTTCCTCCTTGGATACACGCTTTCTTCTGTGCGTATTATATAGTTTACCTGTTGCAAATATTTCACTCTGGAGGGCGGCTCAGCCCTGATCCATCCTCTGGATATATGGAAAAATGTAGGTTATGATAATTGTAGAGAGGGGGTGGTAATCAAAGAAACCAGCCCGCACGTGAGGTAAACAAAGTGGGAGTTTCTGGTTTTGTGGCTTATCACATAAAACCAAAGCGTCCATTTTCGGGTCATTCCGCCCTGGGATTACGGACACAGCATGACCCTATCGCTGTGTGGCGGAATCGTACACCATTTCTGCGGAGCCGTCCCCCCACCGAATCTGAGTTGTCACCACGTGGCACAGGTTTTCTAAATTTCTCATTTAATCCCTTCATTTTAATAACTTTATGCATATATGTAAATTATCTCTTTTGTAATATCTTGTATATCTTTTTGTAAACACTGCCAACCTTCTGGAGTCAAATTTCTAAATTACTAGCTTCATTCTTCATGTTCTATGAGCGAGCGACACGCACCTCTCGCTATTTCATGTTACCTATCCACCTTAAAATAGATCGGTGGTGGCAGCATGATTTTTGAACTTATGTGATATTGAGGATCACTGGATTGAGGTGTGTATATGTATATATATATATATAAATGTGTATGTATGTACAGTATGTGTGTGTGTTCCTGGCAGGAGCTGGTGGTATATATACATCCCGTCACATCACATGCCACAGTAGACGACATAAATTAGAGCAGCTGGGCTCCTTTTCTTATCCTCTGGCAACGCCGGGTTTGGCTAGCAGGATAAGAGGGCGCCAGAGAGCTGCAGGTCCTGACTAAGTTCGTGTCAGGTGTAGAAAACACAGCAGAAAAATGGAGCAATAATTGAGGCTCATTATTTTCTAGATCCACTTTCTCCATCACTAACGCAGCAGTGAAGAATGCTGATGTCTGCACAGCAAATTGAAAATCCCATTCACTTTGCTGGCAGACACAGTGATTTATCTGTTTTAGCTGCAGTTTAAAAAAAAACTAAAAAAAATTGCCCAGTGTGAACATGTCGTAATGCACTCAATTGCTTTTTTTTTTGTTTGTATTTTATATTTTTACTTTAAAAACTGCAGCACTTCCGTTCTTTCAGCATTTTTGTAGCATTTTTCACCATAGAAAGCAATCAAATGCAAAAAGAGATGCAACCATAGGTTTTGCAGCAATTTTATTTTTTTCTGCATCTTTTTCTGCTTTTTTGCTGAATAAAACCAATTTTTTTGAACATGCTCTGTATAATAATGACACAAAATGTGCAGCAAAAACACAACAAAGCCTTTTTTTTCCTTTTTAAAGTAGGTTTTGCTGATGTAAGCTTGTGCAGGAAGATTTTCCAACTATCAGTCACTTACTTCAGCTTGAGTTTCACCAGAAAGTCCTGGGATTTCAACAGAATACTTAGGCTATGTGCCCACAGGTCAGTTTTGCTGCGGTCCAGAACGCTGCAAAACCTGTAGTGGTTTCAAGGATCTCTAGAGTCCATGACAGGAGATTTACTGCAGGACCTGCGTTTTTTGCACGTTTTTGCTGCGGATGGTTTGCTGCGTTTTTTCAGCGTTTTTGCCATTGTTTGCAGCAAAAACGCAGAACAGATAGGACATGCTCAATCTTTTCCATCCGCCGCAAAAACTGGGGTATTTGACACTTGCAAAACCAATGTGTGTGCACAGCGTTTCTGTGAAACACATTTTTTTTGCTGGAAAGCCCAAACGCAGGAACAAATTAGCATACATATGCATAAAACCACAGCAAAAATGTTTGTGAAAAATGCAGCTAACACGCACTGTGGGCACATACCCTTATTGTACCTTTTCCTACCCCTGGTACAGCTTTAGGGTGTTCCAGGGTTCTGTGTTCCCCAATGAGGCGACTGAAGAAAAGTAGATTTTTGGTACTCACAGTAAAATCTGTTTCTCGCTAGTCTTCATTGAGGGCACGGCACAGCTCCATCTCCTGTTGCCCGGTTATTGATGCCTTTTTATGATCATCACAAAGTGGTAATTGTGACAATTACAGGATCCTGTTATCTACTGTATATAGAGGTGTTGTCAGTCATTGTACAGGAGGAGGTGAGCTGTGACATCATCTATTGTGAATGGTAGATCCTGTGTTATCTACTGTATATAGAGGTGTTATCAGTCATTGTACAGGAGGAGGTGAGCTGTGACATCACCTATTGTAAATGGTGGATTCTGTGTATCTACTGTATTAGAGGTGTTATCAGTCATTGTACAGGAGGAGGAGTGAGCTGTGATATCGCCTATTGTGAATGATGGATCCTGTATCTACTGTATATAGAGGTGTTATCAGTCATTGTACAGGAGGAGGAGGTGAGCTGTGACATCACCTATTGGGAATGGTGGATCCTTTGTTATCTACTGTATATAGAGGTGTTATCAGTCATTATTAGTGATGAGCGAGCACTAAAATGCTCGGGTGCTCGGTGCTCTGGCCGAGCATCTCAAGATACTCGTGTACTCGGCCGAGCACCGAGCCCTATGTAAGTCAATGAGCGACAGGCTCCGCCCACAGACTTCCGGTTATAAAACGAGTAAATCCGGAAAAGGGCGGGAGGGTGGGCTTTTTCACATCGCCGCAGCATAGAACACCTCGCTGTGGCCCCCAGAGGGATCCTATCAATTAATCTGCTCCCTGTATGGTGCCAGCTCACTGTGTGCACTGAAGGGAGCAGTGTATGTGTCTCAGATCGCTATTTATTACGAGCAGTCCGAGCATCTCGGCAGTACTCGGTGCTCGCCGAGCACCCCGAGTACCGAGATACTCGTGCGAGTACCGAGTCGCACAGAGCATACTCGCTCATCACTAGTCATTATACATGAGGAGGAGGTGAGCTGGACTCACTATTGGGAATGGTGATCCATGTGTTATCTACTGTATATAGAGGTGTTATCAGTCATGTACAGAGGAGGGATGAGCTGTGATATCACCTATGTGAATGATGGATCCTGTTATCTACTCTATATAGAGATATTGTCTGTCATTGTAATCTGTCTGTGATGATAATGAGTAATACTTTATACTAGATTCACATTTCTGTACAGATGAGGTTCCACCAGTCTCATTATCATCACAATGTTTAAATAAAGTACGACTTGCACACCTACATGTGAAGGTGCTATTAGGAAAAAGACAACTTGTAATAAATGGTTATCTGCTGCACACTAAAAATTACATATGACATAATGGCTAAAGAATGAATGACTAGCTATAGGAAAGAAGGGCGCTCAGTCAGAAAGCTCAACATTAAAGTAAAGGACGACTTCCCCGATAGCCATGTCTAGTTTACCATGTCTAGCTCACTTAGAGGCACATATCCACATATGCATTTGTACCACAGACAGAGGCACAAGGTCAGGGACCCGATAGATATGAGAACACCTTGATGATGGTTATCAGGCTCACATGCAATGGCCAATGCATCAGCTAAAATTCTCATTTTTTTTATTTTGTATCCTGAAGCAGTTTCTGCAATGTCAATTTTCCTCATCCAAATTTGCGTTGGTTTCCTATATGCTAGTCATTCATTCTTTAGCCACTATGTCATTTGTAAGGTTTAGTGTGCAGCGGATAACCATTTATTACAAATTGTCTTTTTCCTACTAGTACCTTCACATGTAGGTGTGCAAGTCGTACTTAACTTAAATATTGTGATGATAATGAGACTGGTGGAACCTCATCTGTATAGAAATGTGAATCTAGTATAAAGGCTAGTGGCTTCTGTTATCTTTTCTTTCTGGTGAGTTTAAGAAAAGCTTCATCTTTACATAGTGATTCATTGAGGTCACAGCTCCCTCTCTTGCTGCCCAGTTGGGCTATTATCTGTATTGTTCTTTTTTACCTTTTTTGCTTCTCCTCCTGCTTTCTTACTAAATTGAGGAGGTCAGTAATCATCAGGCGAGGTATAGTCTGCTGGGGAGGAGCTGATTTCTTTATTATGTAATATCAATGTCAGCCTCCAGGTGGCAACAGACTATCTCAGGGCATTGTATCCAGCAATGAAGACTAATGAGAATGATGAGTACCAAAAATCCACCCCTCTCTTCGGGTCTTTAAAACTGACACAAGTTGCAGATTTTTTGCAGCCAAATCCATACAGAGAATCCGCATCGTATCTGCCACGTGTGAACATACACTTAGTAGACACCTCTATAAACCAGGCTTTATTTGTCCATATAAAGATGCGTCGCTCTCGTTGATCAGGTTATTGATGCCTTTTTATGATAATCACGGAGTGGTAATTGTGACAATTACAGGATAAGCTCCTTTCTATCTCCTCGGTGTCCTGATTGTTTGCTATAGATAATAGGTTTCTGTATAAAACCCTCATTATTTTGTTCCTCCTTTTTTGTATGTTCTTAGTGTTCAGACTTGAACAACATCCAGGTAATTTTTTTTTGTCTCCTCAGGTTTGACCTTGTGCAAAATTAATTTCAGCAAATGTATTCCTTTTTTTCCCTTTTATGATTTGTATTTCTTCCTTTTTAATACAGGCTAATGATGGGAGCATAATTAGCTTTATACAAATCATGCAGGAAGAAATAATAGGTTTACAAATTCCCCCAGACTAGATTAGTGTTAAGTATTAACCCCAGAAGCATTTTGGAACGGCGGAAGATGAGGCGTGTTTGCTCAGAGTAATAATCATTGTTTTTCATCCAGCAGATGTGTAGGACACCACCCACGATCCGTCCTTATCAGGGAGGAAAAACTGTATTTAGTGGGGTGTCTGCCCAATCTCTCCTGCTTTATCCACTGTGTATAGAGGTATATAGAGCTGTTATCAGTCATTATACAGGAGGAGGTGACTGTGATATCACCTATTGTGAATGGTGGATCCTTTGTTATCTACTGTATATAGAGGTGTTATCAGTCATTGTACAGGAGGAGGAGGTGAGCTGTGATATCACCTATTGTGAATGGTGGCTGGATCCTGTGTTATCTATTACTGTGTATATCAGTAAGGTGGTCCATCATTTATGATTTTATCAGATGTAAGGAGGAGGTGAGCTGTGATATCACCTATTGTGAATGGTGGATCCTGTGTTATCTACTGTATTAAGAGGTGTTATCAGTCATTGTACAGGAGGAGGTGAGCTGTGATATCACCTATTGTGAATGGTGGCCTGTGATAACACCTCTATATACAGTAGATAAGTCATTGTAATCTGTCTGTGATAATGAGACTGGTGAAACCACATCTGTACAGAAGTGAGTCTAGTACTTGTATAAAGGCTAGTGACTTTTGTTATGTTTTATTTCTTCGCTTTACATAGATAATGGTATGGAAAAAAAAAAAAAAAAAAACTAAACTAAAACCTATTTTAAACAATAAATCTCAGTGACCAGTGTAAAAGCGGCAAGATTTCAGGTTTTTTAAAGAATAAAATAGATACAGTATCCTTTTTGAAGCACGCCATACCCAAGAATACTATACCCGAAACGTCGTCGCGCTATTGGGCATTAAGGTCCACATGCACTTCAAGTTTTTTGTGTTGTCTTTTAATGTTTTATTATATCATAAGGAGCTACTTGGAGTGGTGTTCAGGAAAGCTTGCACTTCAATACAGGTATTTTTTGGTGCTGTTCTAATTTTTACACTCTTTTATATATTTTATATATAGTAATATATATACACACACACTAGATGGTGGCCCGCTCTAAAGCATCGGGTATTCTGGAATATGTATGTAGTTTTATTTATGAAGATTTAAGAATAATGCAATGAATACAGAGTTTTTTCCTGGTAAAATATATACATTCTTATTAAATTCTATTGCTCATAGAACTTGGGGTTTAAATCCCGCGTCAATATCGCTGATTGGTCGTCGACCGGCCAGCCGCGACCAATCAATCAGCGAAGCGGTGTTTAAATCCATCGACAATTCGCGGCTGGACTGCGTCTGTTGCTGATTGCTCGCAGGCGACTGGCGCAACCAATCAGCGTTCGGTGTTTGTTACAGACCGACAGACAGAATTAGACAACTATATAGGGTGTATATATATTTATATATTTCCGTTACATAACCTATAGGTAATATTCTATTGACACATTTGACACATTTCCTTTTAGGGTTCTGTACACACTACTACTGTGGTTATTTTTGTCGGGGTTCAGGTTTCTGTGTTTTGTATGCTGTTCTTGTGCCTAACCCTGATAGAAACCTGTCTGACCCCTACAAAGGTCATTGTGATCTGTCAGAACCAATTTGAGCCTGTTTGACATCTCCGTCACACTGGTCATGGCTTTATGATGATGTAAGCTGTAACAACTGCAAGTATGAAGTCTAATGGTGCCGTTACACACAGCGATTTTCTAGCAACCCCGACAACGGCCATGAGCGCTGGAACATCGCTGTGTGGTCGCTGAGGAGCTGTCAAACTGGCAGATCTCCTCAGGGACCAGGGAGCCGACCTCCACATCGCTGGGTAAGCAGGAGGACGCTGGTAACCATGATAAACAGCGGGTATCTAGGCAGTGCGTGCTGCTTAGTTATCCGGTGTTTATGATAGTTACCAGCGTCCTCCCGCTTAGCGCAGCCTGTAAGTGGAGGACGCAGGTAACTATGATAAACAGCGGGTATCTAGGCAGCGGGAGCTGCCTAGATACCCGCTGTTTATCATGGTTACCAGCCTTTGAGGTCGTTGATCGTTGGTCTCTCGCTGTCACACGCAGTGATGCATGCTGACCAACGGGAGACCAAGGACCAAAAAATGGTCCTGAAGGATGTGCAGTGAACAGCAACCTACAGCAGAGGCCTGTTCGCTGCTACATGTCACGCACAGCAATTTCAGCGATATTGCTAGCAATATTGCTGTGTGGGATGTACCCCTAATGGCAGGATCACTCAATTGCTCACAATCAAACTCTCCTTGTTAATCTCCATTAATGATCAGCAGTACTGCTGATGTCACACGTCCAACATTTCATAGTCTTAGTATGGACTGTGATGTACCGACTGGCCGAGATCTCCGGACTCGAATTTAACAGGCTTTTGGGCATTTAATATGCTATTGAGTATAAACCAGGATACCGTGGGTCGTCTGTACTCGGACCATGAATGTCGGAAGTGTGAAACCGGCCTTAATGCTGGTAATATACTGAGACTTTTTTCCAGCAATTCTTTTATTCTGGAAAAGCAAAACCTTAATGAACAATTTAAATGTTTTACATGAGGAGAAAAGTAGCTGCTATTATTGTCACTGAGAAATCCCAGCAGGTAGAGATTAAAACCTCCCACAATGTTAGCAATTTGCTGGAACCCCCAGCAGTATCTCTATCGAGTGTTTGAGTTTACCTGCAGTGCCTCCACAGGGGAGATGAAGCAGTACACATTACAGTGGACTGTCTGTGTAATGCAAGACAAAGAGGCCCTCCAGTGAGTGATGAGTTATAAAAAAAATCTGTTAATGTAGCCTGAATTACTATTGTCTTTAGGCTTTTAAAAATTGGAGGGGCCCTTAGTGACATTATACCTAAATCTCTCGCACAAGCAGCGGTGTAAAATGAGTCTGAGGGCCGCAGTGCAATATTTAGACCTTGGCCCCCACCTGCATGATGGTCAGATGTAAGGGTCATTGTAGCGTTGTAAATCTTATATTGACATATGTGCTTCCTCCCTCCTATATTGTAATAATGCCCCCATCCTGGGTCTCTTCCAGTAATGATGTCACCCTTCCTGGGCCCCTTCCGGGTAATGATGTCACCCTCCCTGGGCCCCTTCCAGTAATGATGTCACCTTTCCTGGGCCCCTTCCAGTAATGATGTCCACCCTCCTGGGCCCCTTCCGGGTAATGATGTCACCCTCCCTGGGCCCCTTCCAGTAATGATGTCACCTTTCCTGGGCCCCTTCCAGTAATGATGTCCACCCTCCTGGGCCCCTTCTGTAATACCTGTAATAATGTTCCCTGTTCTGCCGCTGTTCTCTAACATATTACAAAGAAAAGAAAAAATCATTCCCAACTCATCCCATGAAACACGGTGACCTCTTTTATAGCCGGCTCAGAGGCCAGCAGCTGATGTTTTCCGTGTGTGCCTGCTATGGGCGATGCCTGACATAACTTCTGTGCGCTGCCTGTGACTGTCACTCTGACATCAGCTGCCATTGCTTGCCTGGAACCGTGTGTTCCAGTGCAGGGACCTGGGGATTATCTGCATCGCTATACCTTTCAACTGAAACATGCGTTGGGGCATTATGAGGGGGTCCCTCCCTTCTTCCCTACTGTACTCTGCACCCTAGATAAGACCTTATAACTTTTGTACACCCTTGAATTGAGCTTTATAAATGATTAACATGTCTCTATATATATATATATATATATATATATGTACATTTTGCACTATCAAGGGACACTTTTGCAATACTATCTTATCTGTACCTGGTGAATGATATCATATTGTCACTTTATATACCTACCAGCCATATCTTTGCACTTTAATTGTATATGACACTGTGTAATAAATGTTGTTCACTTTTTTAAGCAATTCTGCTGTGTGCCTCCTTTTCTATTATATAATTGCGAATGGGTTTTTTGCCCCTTCTGAGACCACTCGCGCTGCGAGTCAGCGTGGTCCTGTGGATACGCCCGAAGCATTGGCCGCGCAGCGGCCATTGCGAGCAATTCTAAGGCGACTCGCTATGCCCGCGCAGCGGGCATGGCGAGTCGCCTTAGCAGCGCGAAGCATTGGCCGCGAAGCGGCCATTGCGAGTCAGAGACTCGCTCTTCTAGAATCCCGATGCATGTGCATCGGGCACCCAGCTAGTATAACATATACATCTGTTGTAACAGTAAATATTCATCTATCTACATTTTTTCATCCATCTAAATTTGATTGTTCAAATATACTGAATTGGTGTATGTTCACACCTGAACTTTTCTCACTTTTAATGGGATGCACTTTACTATGGTCCATGTTCAAACTAGAATAGAATATTCTGTACAAAATTGAAGTAAAGGCGCTAGCTGGAAAAATACACAAAATAAGGAAAACCACTGCACACTAAGAAAAAACATGATCCAGTGAAATGGCTATAGAAATGAATGGCAAAGCAAATGCATAAAGTTTATTCAAATGTGTATGAGGAAAAAGGACATAGCAAAAACTGCTGAAAACAAGAGAAACTTGGCCAATTCATTAGACCCCCGATAACCAATTCAAGGTGTTCTTTTCTATCGGGTCCCTAATCTAATACCTATACTTGTGATTTAGATCTGCATGTGTGGGTATACTTATGTCTCTAAGTGCAATTAAAATCAGTATGTATAGGTGTGATTAGGAACCTGGCTACAACAAAATGGTGGACTTAGCATGGCTATAGGAAGGAGGTTGATCAGTCAGAAAATATAGTACCGTAATATATCCATGTTAAGTCCACCATTTTGTTGTAGCCAGGTTCTACAACTTGGATAACCCTTTCTCACTCAGCATCTTTGCCCCCGTTAAAATAAAAACACTTATACTCACCTCCAATGTCAGCACTCACTCTTTGAATGTTCGTGAGAGGTGGTTGCTTCTCTCAAGCCCTGCGTCCAGTCACCGCCAGCTTCTCTTTCCTCACTCCTTGCCTTTGGAAAAATTGAACATCAGGAAGAATTCAAAACTGCGACTGATATACTCTTTATTCTGATGTTTGATATGTCCAAAGGCAAGGAGAGCAGAAAGAGAAGCTGGTGGTGATGGGACGCAGGGCTCGCGTAACTCAAGAACCTTATGTGAGCCTTGATGATAGAGTGACGAAATCAGAAGTGAGTATAAGTGTATCTATTTTAATAAAGGCAAAAATGCTTAGAAAGAATGAATTGTCCAAGTATTGGACCACACATTTCATATTTTTGTTCTGTTATAAAAAAACAAGGAAATGGAATATAAAGCCTTAAAAATAAAAAAATAGCCATATCTACTTTACAAAGGGGTCACCTCTTCAAATCATGTTTAGTAGGTTAGGCCTTAAAGGGATCCTGTCACCCCCAAAACACCTATAAACCTATTAAAACCTGTCCCTACAGCATATTAACACTTTCCCTACACTCCTTTTACCTCCTAAATGCCCTTAGTCAAAGTGAAGAAAAACGTTATAATAGTACCTGCTTAGTGATGATAATGAGTGACTATGCTATTCATAGTCACTCATCAAGGCAGCCCCTCTTCTTCAGATCACGCCTGAATAGGCGTGATCTTCCTCATGGATTCAAATGTGCGCTCCCTGCGCGCCTCCCCGCGCTCCCATTACGTCCGTGCTTCAGGCTGGGGGCAGTATGACGCGATTCGCGTCATTTCCTGTCGCCGGGTGACGTCTCTACAACGGCGCAGCTTTCAGCTTCAAGTGCCGCACTGCGCATGCCTGCGGGAGCGCACTGCGCATGCGTGCGGGAGCCTACAAAAAGCGGCCGTGTAGGCTCCCGCACGCATGCGCAGTGCGCTCCCGCAGGCATGCGCAATGCGGCACTTGAAGCTGAAAGCTGCGCCGTTGTAGAGACGTCACCCGGCGACAGGAAATGACGCGAATCGCGTCATACTGCCCCAGCCTGAAGCACGGACGTAATGGGAGCGCGGGGAGGCGCGCAGGGAGCGCACATTTGAATCCATGAGGAAGATCACGCCTATTCAGGCGTGATCTGAAGAAGAGGGGCTGCCTTGATGAGTGACTATGAATAGCATAGTCACTCATTATCATCACTAAGCAGGTACTATTATAACGTTTTTCTTCACTTTGACTAAGGGCATTTAGGAGGTAAAAGGAGTGTAGGGAAAGTGTTAATATGCTGTAGGGACAGGTTTTAATAGGTTTATAGGTGTTTTGGGGGTGACAGGATCCCTTTAAAACATGCAGAAAGCACAAGTTTTCAGCTATGTAAACTGAGGACAGCATGCTGCAGGGGTTAAAAAAACAAAAATCAGCTGAGCTCCTCATATCTGTCTGGGTGCTATTATTTATGTAAACTAATGACTCTATCACCCGGTGATCACCATTACAGAACTACTTTGTCATGCTCACGGCAGTCTGGTTACACACACCCTGCTCTGATTGATACCTCCCATTCAATGTACAATCTCTATAGAGAGCCTGGTGTGGGCGAGGGCAGCTCTCCCAGTTCTGATGTGTTTCTTAAACTAAATGCTTTGACTGTGTAATTACGGCTGCAGCCAGTAATTTATGTGATATATTGTTGGGTTCAAATCTCTTTGCCTACAACATGCTTTCAGATGAAGAAGCCAAAACCTGCTGACAGATTCTCTTTAAGTGTCAGATTTGTAGGGCTCTGACAGAAGTCCCACATTCAGGATTAATATCTGCCCATCAGTTCATACCTTGGGAATGTATACAAATGGTACACATAAGGGTCCAGTAAATAAACAAGAATTATTGTTTCTCACAAGGTCAAAAGTCAGTCTCTTAGGGTACCCTCACACGGTGCGACGGCTCTGGAGATGTCGGCGACGGGCGGGAGCGCACACTTTTTTTTGGCGCCCCGCCAGCATCGCCGTCCCCCATTTACATGGGGCGACACCCCGGCGATCTGACAGACGGCATCGCCGCTGGGGTTTCTAAAAACCCCAACGGTGATGCCTTAACATGGGAGCCTATGGCTTCCATCGCCTGGTAGATCGCCGTCGGCCGTTTACATGGGGCGATGTGTACACATCGCCCCAGAGTGGTCGCCTGATTTCAGAGCTCTGCTCTGAAACCAGGCGACCACTAAAAGGCGTTGCCATCACCTAATTACATTAGGCGACGCAGGGACTGATAGTTCACGCCCCTGTATCAACTAAGAATTCGGCGGTGCCGTCGCCACGTGTGACGGTACCCTTAGAGTATTACATATTGTGAATCTATGCAAGACATATTTTATCAAGCATTACAGATTAGCAAAATTACAAAAATAACTTTAAATGGGTTGTCCAGTCTAAATCCACAAGTCTGCACTTGTGTCACACTATTCGACTGCAGACTTGTGAATCCTCATATTAAACAAACTGTGCAATGGGCGGATTCTCCGGTGTCCGAGCCTGGAACGGCTGCAATATGTAGACTCTCGGTTCAAACCTTACTAAAGGAAGGCGGCCTCTCGTAATTCCAATGCTCCTCTAGTCGGATTCTGTCCGGGAGTATGCAAATCTTATACTCTTGGTCACGTTGCTTTAAGTGTTGTGCACATGTTGCTTTTTTCCCACTGCAGAAAAGGTGCATAATTTGATGCAGAAAAATCTGCAGCATGTCATTAATTGTAGTGTTTTTTTACCCATCGACTTCATTGTAAGCCTGAAAAAACTCTACAAATGCTCATGGGTGTTCACACAGTGCATTATTGTTGCTGATTTGGTGCGTTTTTGACAAAGAAATGCACGGTTACTGAAATGTTCTGCAGAAAAACACAGGCAATAAAACGCATCGAAATACGCATGGTAGTGCACACGGAAAACGCAATAGTCTGCCACAAGATGTGAACAGAATACAAAGTGTGACGTGTGTTTTACCTTAAACGCCCCCATAAATGATGGGAATAACATTCGATCCCAGTTTTACAATGTCAATAATCTCGATCTTAAATGATATCCGATCACAAATTCTAATATAAATGTATATTGAATTATTTTTTACTCCAGAGCAAAATTAAGAAGCGGTCTTGGGTCCTGCATGAATGTCTGGAGAGGGTCCCTGAGAACGTGGATGCAGCCAAGGAATTACTGATGTTTGGCTTAAAGGGGACCGATCTGGAGGCTCTGGTGGCCATCGGCAATGGGGAGGATGGAGGAAGGTGCGTTCTTACAAGCCACGTATGAAAACATGGCTAATTTGAGACTTAATGTTTTTATTTCTAGGCTCTTGTTAGAAATCTCCTTAGAGAGAAGTGGGGCCAGCGGTGTCGCTTCCCCCCATCTCCATATTCCTACGCAGTTCACTCGTGAATCCGATCTTCTGATTAATGATCCTGAGCCAAAGACGGCGCAGTGAAGTGCCTGATTCCTTAACATGTTAATGCATGCGTAAATTAATTTACCAATCTTCAATCTCGCCCATTCTAATTATCGCTTTCCTATCTGATGGTTATGGTAATTAGCATACTTCACTAAAATGTTGTGTAATAATATGCCGTCTCTTGAGCGCTTTGATTCGGAGCAATGTATTATCATTACAGTGGGCACTCTCCCAACATCGTCTCGGCAGCTCCGCCGCTCCCCTGTTGCTTTTTGATAACCACTTAAAGTGTGGGTTTAATGCATAATATATGCAGCTGCTCTTTAGTGGAAATAGCCTGTGTCTAAGTGGAGAAGCCAACCGCTATTTCTGCACCAGGCGTTCGGCTCCGAGATACAGAATTTTATGCTTTATAGGTTTTGGGTTGAGATGACGCATTCTTTACAAATTCCGGAGAGCCAGATGCCGGCTTCCAAACTGTCTTTCTATTTAGCTCTCACCCAGCCATGCGCACAGCGCTTCTTTTTTTTCCCACAAAGTTCAGCTGCAGTCTTGTAAATGCAGAAACGTTCCTTCCTACTTAGTTTCTAGTGAAATACATTATTCTTACACTGGAAACATAATTTAAAAATAAAATCACAACACTGATCCTCTGTAGCTCCCAATCCATTAGTCTCTATTTCCTGTTCCTCTCAGTCTATTTCCTAACCCGTCTCTAGCCTCTTGATTTTTTTGGGGTGGGTCCAGACTGTAGATACCGTCGGGGACCTGGCGAGTTAGAACAGAGGCAGCAGGTGATCAGTGAAGGGGACTATTGTTATTTACATTTTTTATACCAGTCTTGAGGCTTTTTTGAAAATAAGGATAACGACAAAACAAAAAATTCAGCTTCCGCAACAAGGAACTTGGGAGTGGACCCAAGAACTTGTCAGTGCACTCAGAATGACCATTTGACTATTGAGCTGACAAATTGGTTTTTTTTTTTTTTAGATACATGAAAATAAGCTTTATCCCATTCATAGGTGTTGTTGACCCTCATGATACTTTTAGGAACACATTATGTCGACCTTAAAGTACCACTCCAGCATTTGTTTTTCATTTTCCAGTGCTGGAGTGGTTTTTTTTTTTTTTTTTTTTTTTTTTTTAATAATTCTTTATTTTAGAAAAGTTTTGAATTTTCATAACAGGGAAGAAAACACACATTACTTCTCATCATATATCCATACAAAAATCACGTAGATATGGTGGCCAAACCAGTTAGGCCCAAACTCCGCAAATACTATATATTTTTATGCGTCTACGGAGTAGACACTGCCTTAAAGTGTTAGGATCTACAACATAATGTTCCATTTAAAACCTTACATCAATATTCAATCTTCACAGTAGAAGTCATTGCTGCAACATCATATATTGACAGTTGACCAAGTAAAAGGGAGAGAGGAAAACCAAAGAGAGAGGAAAAAGAACAGTAAGAGAGTAGTCATGAGGGGGGGTGGGGGGAGGAGGGGGAGGATGGGAAGGGAAGGGGAAAGGGATGGTGTCAGATTGGAGTGGTGTTTTTAATGCAAGCCCCCAGTCATGTATTCACTTTCTGAGGTTTTCACCTCTTTATCGACGAGGCTCTGGTCTCACAGAGCCATCTTGTGCCCGTAACGTCTGACTTGCATGTCACAATAGCTCAATCCATCTCTATAAAGAGCCAGAATGATGTCGAATGTAACTCTCGTAGAGATGTATTGAGTTGTGACGTCGGGCATGCTTCATGAGCTGCCGGCAGGACACAAATCCTCACAGACCGACTGGGGCAATGCTGTAAAAAGGTGAAGCCACTGGATGGTGGTGGGTATAACACTAGGGTTAGGGGGCTCCATAGGTGCAATATAGAACAAAACACACTAGAGAGGTGCTTTAAGTACAGGAGTGGTTCCCATGTTGCCAATCGCCTACTTCGGGCAGACTCTCCTCTCTACTCAGCCAGCACTAGTGAGGACATGTTGATGTGGCAAATACCAGTACGGGCAAGTGATTGGCTGTGGTTAAGTTGCTAGAGCCAGCTGCTTATCCGTACAGTCAGTGATTGGCTGCAATGGTCACTTGCTAACAAGCCAAATCATTGCTGGAGCCTGGTACAGAAACCAGTGGTAGACGATAGAGAAGTGTTAGCAGGGGATTGGTAAGGTGAGTACGGTGGTCTCCAACCTATCAGTCTCCATCTGTTAAAAAAGTACAACTCCCAGCATACATGAGCAGCTATAAGCAGCCTGGTCATGTCCACAGCTATAAGGTTGGAAGTCATTGCTTTAATCCAATTGTGAAAAAAGTGATAGATTTCCAATTTAATGAGAACTGGTCTACTAGATTATGTAGATAATTCTTGTTTTTTCCATATAATTTTAATTCTAGAGGATCTTTTTTGTTCTAAGGACACTTCATTTTTACTGTTCTTCCATTTTCCCTCCTGGAAATATCTGAATACATTGATACTTTGGTTTTCCCATTCCCCTCATCAATTGAGTGTATTTGAAACAGGGTTGACAATTTCCCAATTCTGTAGCGATCCAATGTACTGACCAGGGAATGTGTCTACTTGTCAGCTTGTTCCTCAGTTTTGAGGAAGAATAACGGAGGAACAACCGCCTGGACACGTGTTTGCCCATCTGATTTGGAAAGTGAAATGCTTGGAAATGATGGCGCTTTCGGGAAACACGGAGACGTCTCATGATGTCAGATCATTGTACACAGCCATCTCATTTAGGGGGAGACATTTTTCTTGGAGTTTTCCAGATGGTTCCTAAAGATGGATACAATTACCCAATATTATTTCTAATATCTAATAATCTCTTATCTGTTGGGCAGGTTTATATTACCAGGAGATGTAGACATTGATGATGTCCCCTATGAAGACTTTTTGACTCCAGACGAGGAGGCAGAAAGCCGAAAGGAGAGAGAAAACCAGAGACGCAAAGAACTCCTGCGGAGGGTGGACCTAGACAAGTGAGTAGGCTTTGGTTATTTCACATTGTGATAAGCGGGCGTAAAGCCTTATTTTATGATGTCCTCCTGGATAGAAACATGTACAATATGGTATCTGGTAAAAAAAACAGTTCTTTGTGTTACCCACTTGTAAGGGGGATACCTCCCGGGATGTTTGTGAGATATCTGTATGCCTGGCTCAAATCCAATAACCCTTCAAAGCTCAATTCAGATGTTTGAATATTCCACCCTTAGACTCTGATATCTTCATGTTGTCATGTGTGGCTTTATTCTGAGCATCTCCCAATATAAAAAAATTGCCTGCACATTTCATAGTACCACCCCGTGTGTCCTAATGGGATTTCCACAGCCTTGTGATTGACCAAATAACATAAAATACACGTCATTTATATCTATTAAATTGTGTTCATTATATATTAATATGTACCGTATTTTTCGGACTATAAGGCGCACCGGATTATAAGGCGCACCCTCAAAAAATGACTTTTAAGCCGTCTTGGTCCATATATAAGGCGCACCGGATTATAAGGCGCACCATATTACCATAAAAAAAAAAAAAAGATCAGACTGTAAGTCAAACTTTATTCAACTTTTTAACGATAACTCTCAACTTGCCAATACCAGTACATTTTACTTTTCAGTTCATTCGTCCAGCAAAATCCCATCACCCTCCAGTATCCCTATGTAGCCTCCCACCACCCTCCAGCATCCCTCTGTAGCCTCCCATCACCCTCCAGCATCCCTCTGTAGCCTCCCATCACCCTCCAGTATCCCTATGTAGCCTCCCACCACCCTCCAGCATCCCTCTGTAGCCTCCCATCACCCTCCAGTATCCCTATGTAGCCTCCCACCACCCTCCAGCATCCCTCTGTAGCCTCCCATCACCCTCCAGCATCCCTCTGTAGCCTCCCATCACCCTCCAGTATCCCTCTGTAGCCTCCCACCACCCTCCAGCATCCCTCTGTAGCCTCCCATCACCCTCCAGCATCCCTCTGTAGCCTCCCATCACCCTCCAGTATCCCTATGTAGCCTCCCACCACCCTCCAGCATCCCTCTGTAGCCTCCCATCACCCTCCAGTATCCCTATGTAGCCTCCCACCACCCTCCAGCATCCCTCTGTAGCCTCCCATCACCCTCCAGCATCCCTCTGTAGCCTCCCATCACCCTCCAGTATCCCTATGTAGCCTCCCACCACCCTCCAGCATCCCTCTGTAGCCTCCCATCACCCTCCAGTATCCCTATGTAGCCTCCCACCACCCTCCAGCATCCCTCTGTAGCCTCCCATCACCCTCCAGCATCCCTCTGTAGCCTCCCATCACCCTCCAGCATCCCTCTGTAGCCTCCCACCACCCTCCAGCATCCCTCTGTAGCCTCCCATCACCCTCCAGTATCCCTATGTAGCCTCCCACCACCCTCCAGCATCCCTCTGTAGCCTCCCATCACCCTCCAGTATCCCTATGTAGCCTCCCACCACCCTCCAGCATCCCTCTGTAGCCTCCCATCACCCTCCAGCATCCCTCTGTAGCCTCCCATCACCCTCCAGTATCCCTATGTAGCCTCCCACCACCCTCCAGCATCCCTCTGTAGCCTCCCATCACCCTCCAGTATCCCTATGTAGCCTCCCACCACCCTCCAGCATCCCTCTGTAGCCTCCCATCACCCTCCAGCATCCCTCTGTAGCCTCCCATCACCCTCCAGTATCCCTATGTAGCCTCCCACCACCCTCCAGCATCCCTCTGTAGCCTCCCATCACCCTCCAGTATCCCTATGTAGCCTCCCACCACCCTCCAGCATCCCTCTGTAGCCTCCCATCACCCTCCAGCATCCCACACAGTCAGACACACACACACACACACACAACACACACACACAAAAACTGATTTTTACTTTTTATACCGGTACTTTTGCTTACTGTACTGTGTGGCAAGGCACTCTCAGCGCTGGAGCCCTCAGCAAATCACAGCGCTGGAGCCCACAGCCAATCACAGCGCTGGAGCCCACAGCCAATCACAGCGCTGGAGCACATAGCCAATCACAGAGCTGGAGCCCTCAGCCAATCAGAGGCTATGGGCTGACGTCAGCTGGCCTCGGATTGGCTCAAGGCTCCTGGGCGGAGCTGTGATTGGCTGATGGGCTCCTGGGCTGTGAGCGCGCGTGATACAGCGGCGGCACCGGATACCAGACAGCGGGGACGGCGGCTGGTGATCGCGTCCCCGCACAGTGAGGCATCGGCACCAGCATGGATGGCGGGGACGGCGGCTGGTGATCGCGTCCCCGCACAGTGATACGAGGCAGGCACCGGCACCAGCATGGATGGCGGGGACAGCGGCTGGTGATCGTGCCCCTGCACAGCGATGCCAGGCAGGCACCGGACAAAGGGGGATGGCGGAAACGAAGGATATTGCGGCACAAAGGTATGCCTTATTTTCTGGGGGGTGCCAAATATTTGCAGGCAAATGGCACCCCCTTAGCACTCTTTATATACCTACATTTTCCTGGGAAAAATCCGTATATAAGGCGCACTGCTCTATAAGGCGCACCTATGAATTCTGGGAAAATCTTAGTCTTTTAGGTGCGCCTTATAGTCCGAAAAATACGGTAATATGTATATTAATATGTATAGTAATATGTAAATCTAGCAGATTCCCTCCCCCAAGGCTTGTCCAATAATTAAAGGCTTGCCCACCTGTTTGGTTAGGTTTTGAGTTGGCTTTCATTTCCCTTCTGTCTGTGCTGAACACTTTATACATTTATTAAGCTGATAAAATACGTTACTGGGATGGGAATTTTATCATGTCAATTAAAGGGTTGATCTCACGTTCATAATGTTCTGGCTCTTGACATTCATTACTGCGTTATTACACACTTGGAAACTATACAACTTTGGTTCCCCAACCTCCCATTCTAAATGGCCTCCAACAAGGAGCAGTAACTGTAGGGGTGGTCACACTCCAGTTGTTGATAGGCATTACTCTGTGTGCCCCAATTCCCTGTTAAGGCTTGTATCTAACAATCAGTAAGTGGAGAGGTCATGACGAAAACATAGGCTTTCTCCATCCAATGTTATGTCAGTATATGTCTATTTCCACGACCAGAGTCCTCCAAATCCTCTTTCCAGCTCATGTCCGATCAGCAGTGAGGGAAGAGGTGGCTACATGTGTGCCAACTATGACCAGCCATTAGTATGTCAGTAAATGCACCTATATCCACGTTGGGTGTTTTCCAATCTCCACGTTGGGTGCTTTCCGATCTCCACGTTGGGTGCTTTCCGATCTCCACGTTGGGTGTCTTTCGATCTCCACGTTGGGTGTCTTTCGATCTCCACGTTGGGTGTCTTTCGATCTCCACGTTGGGTGTCTTTCGATCTCCACGTTGGGTGTCTTTCGATCTCCACGTTGGGTGTCTTTCGATCTCCACGTTGGGTGTCTTTCGATCTCCACGTTGGGTGTCTTTCGATCTCCACGTTGGGTGTCTTTCGATCTCCACGTTGGGTGTCTTTCGATCTCCACGTTGGGCGTCTTTCGATCTCCACGTTGGGCGTCTTTCGGTCTCCACGTTGGATGCCTTTCGGTCTCCACGTTGGGTGCCTTTCAATCTCCACGTTGGGTGCCTTTCAATCTCCAGTTGGGTGTCTTTCGATCTCCACGTTGGGTGTCTTTCGATCTCCACGTTGTTGGTCTTTCAATCTCCACGTTGGGGGTCTTTTGATCTCCACGATTGGGGGACTTTCAATCACCGCGATGGAGGTCTTTCAATCACCCGTATGGGTGTTCTTTCAATCACCACGATGGGTGTCTTTCAATCACCACGATGGGGGTCTGTTCAGTCACCACGATGGGGGTCTGTCAGTCACCACGATGGGGGTCTGTCAGTCACCACGATGGGGGTCTGTCAGTCACCACGATGGGGGTCTGTCAGTCACCACGATGGGGGTCTGTCAGTCACCACGATGGGGGTCTGTCAGTCACCACGATGGGGGTCTGTCAGTCACCACGATGGGGGTCTGTCAGTCACCACGATGGGGGTCTGTCAGTCACCACGATGGGGGTCTTTCAGTCACCACGATGGGGGTCTTTCAGTCACCACGATGGGGGTCTTTCAGTCACCACGATGGGGGTCTTTCAGTCACCACGATGGGGGTCTTTCAGTCACCACGATGGGGGTCTTTCAGTCACCACGATGGGGGTCTTTCAGTCACCACGATGGGGGTCTTTCAGTCACCACGATGGGGGTCTTTCAGTCACCACGATGGGGGTCTTTCAGTCACCACGATGGGGGTCTTTCAGTCACCACGATGGGGGGGTCTTTCAGTCACCACGATGGGGGTCTTTCAGTCACCACGATGGGGGTCTTTCAATCACCACGATGGGGGTCTTTCAATCACCACGATGGGGGTCTTTCAATCACCACGATGGGGGTCTTTCAATCACCACGATGGGGGTCTTTCAATCACCACGATGGGGGTCTTTCAATCACCACGATGGGGGTCTTTCAATCACCACGATGGGGGTCTTTCAATCACCACGATGGGGGTCTTTCAATCACCACGATGGGGGTCTTTCAATCACCACGATGGGGTCTTTCAATCACCACGATGGGGGTCTTTCAATCACCACGATGGGGTCTTTCAATCACCACGATGGGGGTCTTTCAATCACCACGATGGGGGTCTTCCAGACTTCATGTTGGGGGC
This sequence comes from Allobates femoralis, assembly GCA_033576535.1. Taxonomy (NCBI): domain Eukaryota; kingdom Metazoa; phylum Chordata; class Amphibia; order Anura; family Aromobatidae; genus Allobates; species Allobates femoralis. The sequence goes on from JARQOC010000001.1 coordinate 42,906,962, forward strand.
TTTCCGGTCTCCACGTTGGGTGTTTTCCAATGGCCATATTGGGGGTCTTTGGACCTCCAGGGTGGGGGATCTTTAAACCTCCGTGGGGGGGTCTTTGAACCTCCACAATGGGGCGATTCTCCAATTTCCACAATAGGGGTGGGGTCCTCCAATCCCCCTCATTCAGGCTGGTGTTCAGGTTGCTGCTGGTGCGTTATCTCTACATTTATTGCTTACGAAGTTCTGAATACAGCTGAGCACATTTTCTCAGTTGAGTTTTCATAGCAATGAATAGAGAAGCAACATTTGTGCAGCCACCTCTCCACTCATTGTTGCTTAGATTCCTGCCAGATTTGGGGGACTCTAGGACCCTAGATAGGTGTGTACGGACATAGCAATGGATAGAGAGAGCCGAATGTTGGCCAGAACAGGGTATCTGTGTGACATCTTGTTATAGTGATTGGTGAAACTGCAGCGATCAGATTATATGGCACATCTCCCTACAATAAATGTCACTCGTGCGATAACTCCTTTACCTATCTATATTTACTGACTTATTCATCTTCATGATAATCTATTCAGCAAATCACTGTGAATCTTTACCCCACAGTCTCACACTGGAGCAGAAGGAGATCTGCCGCTGTAGACTCAAGTTATTGACCTACCTAGATCGCCTATCAACATATGAGGTGAGGATCCGGATTGTGACAAGAGTGTCTTTGCCTTTATATAGAGATTACACAACAATGAAACTTCACATAACATATATAGATGTAAGGCGTACTGTCGTCTATGTGCAGACCGCCAAACTAGGGTAAGTCGCCTTATGGGCCAGGCAATGCTTGCTGTAACAAAGTTATGCAAAATAGCTCTTGTCTAAAAAGAAAGTGATGTACTACTGCCTCCTGTTGAGTGTTGCTGCCCTATGATTGTGATAGTTTAGTCAGCATTGCCATATGACTTGTTTTCCTTGTGATGACAGCCAAGCTCGTGCATGAAGCCTTCTACCACAGGCCAAGCATTGCTCCCTTTGCCATCTTGTTTGCCTCTAAAATGCATACCCCCTAGACCTATATTAAATGTCACCCAGAAATCTAAGTGTCTCTAGACCGATGGTTCAGGTCCTCACCTTTTTGTCACTGAGGATTTTTTTTTTTGTCTTGTGGGGAATCCTCTGGTTTGGCTAGTTACCCTAAAGACCAGGTTACACATAACGATGTGCCAGCGACAAGACCAACAATCAGGATCGCTGGCTCATCGCTGTGTGATCGCTGGTGAGCTGTAAGGGTACCTTCTCACGCCACAACCACGGGAGACATTTTTGGAAGCGACATTTGTCTTATCGCCGCCAAATTCCCGAAATACACGCCGCAATAAGGAGGCAATTTGGCAGCGATATTTCCATGATGAAATATCGCCTCCAAAAATGTCTCCCGTGGTTGTGGCGTGAGAAGGTACCCTAAGACAGGCAGACTCACCAGCGAACACCCAGTACTGCGCCGACACTCGACAGTCGTTATGATCGTTCAGGGTCTTGGGCGCAGACTGGGGATCGCTGGTCGTTGCCCCGGTCACACATGCCGATTCATGCGTGACAGTGGCAGACCAGCGACTGAAAAATGGTCCTGGCTATTCTGCAGCAATCAGCGAGTTAATCGCTGGTCGCTACGGTATGTCACACAGAGCGACATCGCTACATGTAACGGGTCCTTTAGAGTTGGTTAAGTGTGCAAATATTGACTTATAGAGTAGCCACCTCTAAATGGTTGCACTTTACAATTGGCCTTCTTCCATTTGGAGGAGAGACAGTTTACATATTTTCACTGTAGGACATTCTAAAGTTTTAAGGTAACACTTGCATCAGACAAAGACATGCAAGAACTTTGATAATATCCCTTAAAGGGATCCTGTCACCTCCAAAACGCCTCTTAAGCTATCAAAACATGTCCCTGCAGCATCCCATCACTAATCTCACACTCCTTTTGTCTTCTAAAAGCATCTTGTGAAAGTGGAGAAAAACGTTTTAATACTTACTCATTAGTGATTATAATTAGCAGGGGCCATATTCTTTAGTCACCAGGGGGTGTTGTTTTGCAGGCTCCAGGATCTACCCTCTCTGTCTGTGCTGCTGTGAAACTGAAACTGAAGGCAGGATTAATGATTTGCATTCTGTGAGTAATAGAGGGGGGAGGGCAATGCCTGCACGAGCAGAGCAAACACACAGAGACAGGGTGGGTCCTGGAGCTGCAAAACAGCCCGCCTTGGTGACTAAAGAATATGGCCCCTGCTAATTATAATCACTAATGAGTATGTATTAAAACGTTTTTATGCACTTTCACAGGATGCTTTTAGGAGACAAAAGAAGTGTGAGATTAGTGATAGGATGGTGCAGGGAAATGATTTGCTAGCTTAGGAGGAGTTTTGGAGGTGACAGGATCCCTTTAATCTGGGACTCCACTCAAGATCTCATCCCGTGGAGTCAAAATGATCTCAGGGATGGTGAGCAAAAATCCCAGAACCACACGGGGGAACCTAGTGAATGACCTGCAGAGAGCTGGGACCAATATTACACAGGCTTCCATCAGTAACACACTATGCCGCCAGGGACTCAGATCCTGCAATGCCAGACGTGTCCTCCAGCTTAAGCCATTACGTGTCTGGGCCCATCAGAAGTTTGCTAGAGAGAATTTGAAAGATCCAGATGAATTTTGCGAGAATGTCAGATGAAACCAAAGTAGAACTGTTTGGTAGAAACGCACCTCGGTGTGTTTGAAAGAGAAAGAATGCTTAGTTGCATCCAAAGAACACCATACCTACTGTGAAGAATGGGGGTAGCAACTTCATGCTTTGGGGCTATTTCTCTGCCAAGGCACCAGGACGACTGATCTGTGTACATGAAAGAATGAATGGGGCCATGTATCATGAGATTTTGAGTGCAAACCTCCTTCCGTCAGCAAGGGCATTGAAGATGAAATGTGGCCGAATCTTTCAGTATGACAATGATCACAAGCACACCGCCAGGGCAACGAAGGAGTGGCTTCGGAAGAAGCATTTCAAGGTCCTGGAGTGGCCTAGCCAGTCTCCAGATTTAAACCCTATAGAAAACCTTTGGAGGCAGTTGAAAGTCTGTGTTGCTGAGCAATAGCCCCAAAACATCACTGCTCCAGAGGAGATCTGCATGGAGGAATTGGCCAACAATCCAGCAACATTGTGTGCCAACTTGTGAAGACTTACAGAAAACGTTTCACCTCTGTTATTGCCAACAAAGGATATCGAGCAAAGTATTGAGATGAACTTTTGTTATTGACCAAATACTTATTATCCACCCAAATTTGAAAAAAAAAAATATTTCCAAATCAGACAATTTGATTTTCAGGATTTGTTTTCTCATTTTATCTCTCATAGTTGAGGTCACCTATGATGTCAATCACAGGCCGACCTCATCTTTATAAGTGGGGAAACTTGCACAATTGATGGCTGACTAAATACTTTTTTCCCCACTCTATGTTTGTGTGCGTATATGTGTGTATATATATATACGAATCAGGAAAAAATTAAGAGACCACTGCAAAATTTTCAGTTTCTCTGATTTTTCTCTTTATAGGTATATTTTGAGAGAACTGTACATTGTTGTTTTATTCTATAAACTACTGACAGCATGTCTCCGAAATCAAAAAACTAGAAGTTTTGTATTTATTTGCAGCAAATGAGAAATCGTCAAAATATTAAAAAAGAAACAGTGCTTTCAGACCTCAAATAATGCAAAGAAAACAAGTTCATATTAATTTTGAAATAACAATACTCATGTTTTAACTCAGGAAGAGTTCAGAAATCAATATTTGGTGGAATAACCATGATTTTTAATCACAGCTTTCATGCGTCTTGACATGGGGCTTTCCACCAGTCTTTCACACTGCTTTTGGGTGACCTTATGCCACTCCAGGCACAAAATGTAAGCATTTCTTCTTTGTTGGATGGTTAGTGACTATCCATCTTCCTCTTGATTACATTCTAGAGGTTTTCCATGGGGTTCAGGTCTGGAGATTGGGCTGGCCATGACAGGGTCTTGATGACCTAGCTGTGTGGCATGGTGCATTGTCCTGCTGGAAAAACCAGTCCTCAGAGTTGGGGAACATTGCCTGAACAGAAGGAAGCAAGTGTTTTTCAAGGATAACCTTGTATGAGGCTTGATTCATACGTCCTTCGCAAAGATTAACCAATTCCAGCCTTGCTGAAGCATCTCCAGATCATCACCGATCCTCCACCAAATTTCACAGTGGGTGCAAGACACTGTGGCGGCTTGTACACCTCTCCCGGTCTCCGTCTAACCATTAGACGACCAGGTGTTGGGCAAAGCTGAAAATTAGACTTATCAGAGATTACCATACTCCAGTCCTCTATGGTCCAATCCTTAGTCTTTTGCAGACTTTAGCCTGTCTCTTTTTGGCTTCTCATCGATGAAAGGCTTTTTTTATAGCTTTACATAACTTGAGACAGTCAAGACCTCAAACAATGAAGAACTGCTTACATTATTGTGCCTGGAGTGGCATAAGGTCACTCAAAAGCAGTGTGAATGACTGGTGGAAAGTATGCCAAGATGCATGGAAGCTGTGATTAAAAATCATGGTTATTCCACCAAATATTGATTTCCGAACTCTTCCTGAGTTAAAACATGAGTATGTTTCTAAATGTAAAAGAACTAATAATAATAATGTATGTATATATTCTAATAAATAACATTCAGGAAACAAAAAAAAGTTAGAGAAAAATGTTTTTGAAGACCTACTTATATCGTGACCCATGGTGGCCAAGGGTAAAGCCGCCATATCTTGTGATCAGCAGGGTATGACATAAGCACTTTTCATCCAGGGTAACGGTGAATGGTATCGCTCGCTACCTGGCCTCCTGTCTGCTGGGCCGAACTTGCCTGTGACGCAGCGTCGTGGCTGATAAATAGATTGGAATTATCCATTCATAATCTGCTCCATTCTCATGTTTTGAAGGATTTCTCAAACATCTGCTTCTTTGTCCTGCAGGAGATCCTCGGGGGGCCTCAGGCAGCCGAGAAGAGATACGACGCCGACTTCTTCAAGAAGTTTAGGAACCAGAATATCGTGCTGTCAGCGAGAACATATGCTCGGGTAACGTTACAAAGTCAGAACAATAAAGGCGGAATTGATTCCTCTTTAAGTGAGCCGCCTTTCACCTCCATTATCATTTATAATCTGATTCAGTTAGTTAACGCGGCGTTAAAGCCCAGCGCGCTTTGAACTCTGTATAGCGAGATGATCCTGTCAATACTAATTCACAATTAAGTAATCCTATCTAACCAGATATGAAGCCGCGCAATGCCGGGCACGGTGACAAGTGTTATTATCCATCTGCCTCTGTTATTTTTAATATGCGGATAATCTAAAGCTGTAGGATGTTACTGGGTTTGTGGGGTTTTTCTATTTTTCCTGCAATATAATTGCAGCTGCAAAACCTGTAGATTTTTTTACGGCTGTGCCTCCACAGTGGAACTTTAATACAAAAAATAATTTCATAAAATGCTACGGAGAGTGACAAGAGCATTAAAGCTTGGGTACATTTATCGAAGAGGTTGTGCACCTATTGGAGACAATTTTTCAACATTTTTTGCATCTAAGGAGATTGCACCATTTGGTTTTTACAAGTTGTTTTCCTGGCAATTCAACTGTGATGCGGCCATCAGCAGAGAGGAGCTCAGAAAAATAAGACAAAACCGTTCTAAACACTAACATCAAACAGAATGAGGTCGCTGACAGATTCTCGGTTAACTCATTCTGCCACTATTAGACAGTTTAACACAGAGGCTGTAAAAGGGAAAACAAAATTATGGAACCCAATTGCAAAACTGATTTTTAGCCCAAAATGTATACATAATTTTAAAGGTGAACAACATAGGTAATTGCTTAAAGGAAACATATTACCTGGTTTTTGCCATCCCATCTGAGAGCAGCATAATGTAGAAATAGAGACCCTGATTCCAGCGATGTGTCACTTACTGAGCTGCTTGCTGTCCTTTTAATAAAATTAGTGTTTTCTCTGTTGCAGATTTAGCAGTCTGTGAATATGCCAGACTACCTGGCAGCAGGCCAAGTAGACTAATGATAATCTCCAGCTGATTAAACAGTGATTTTATCAAAACTACACTGAGCAGCACAGTAAGTGACACATCGCCGGAATCAGGATCTTGGATCCTATATTATGATATTCTCAGATTAGGTTGCAAAAACATAGTGACCGGTTCCCTTTAAATAACCATTTATTGAGGCTTTTCAGAACCTATCCTAATATGTAGCAGGTGTAATATGAATAATATGATCAAACAAGCAAAACAATGTTACTATGCCCTCATGTGCATAATGGTAAATGTCAGTACTGGAATTTGTTTTTTTCCTCGGGTTATCTCTTATTATATACTCACGTTTTGTAGCGCTATATTCTGTTTTACCACATAGAAACTATTCTCTAATACTTTTTTTCCCGACAACTGGGATACAGCAATTTCATATTGGGCTTGTAAAATCCTACATACTACACTATGGTTTATGTGGGATCCATCACTTCTTACTAGGATATCCTGGCTGTATGCCATAGCTGATCTCTATAATATTCCAAATACTGGTGTGAACAGTTTTGTTAGAAGGGTAACTCGCCATTCCCCCATTGTGTTTTAAATGTGTGCGTACATCATATTATTGAGCCGTTCAATGACACAAAAAGTCATTTGACATACAACCTTGTTTAAATTAGTTTATTAATTGTGTTCTAGATCTTTACACTTCGCTATTGTACATATAGGTTCTGTCGTCCCTCATTGTTATTTTGGTTCTGCACATTGAACAATGCCTCTTTCATTTTGAGAATTGTGCTGTTATAAGGGTTAAGGCTGCCTTCACACTTGCAGATGCATTTGCAGCGTTTTGCAGATGCATCTGCAAGTATCAGCATGCAGACCGCGGCCCCTATGTTTATAATAGGGCGCACCGCGGTCTGAAAGCTCTCATTCATTCTTGTATGTGAAGCGTCCGCAGGCGGATGCCTGCTGACAGATCACACTCTCCCGCCCGCACCATGGACGCAACATCTCGCGTCCATGGTGCGGGCGGGAGAGTGTGATCTGTCAGCAGGCATACGCCTGCGGACGCTTCACATACAGGAATGAATGAGAGCTTTCAGACCGCGGCCGCGGTCTGCATGCTGATACTTGCAGGTGCATCTGCAAAACGCTGCAGATGCATCTGCAAGTGTGAAGCCAGCCTAAGATATCTACCCTTTACCAGCTTTAAATGTGTGCATATCATTTAGATCCTATAAGATATATACTACACCCTATAGGTGGGCACCAGTGTCTAGGATCTTTACCTTGTAACACCAATCATTTGTGCCCATATGCTCTAAAATTATACTTGCTCACTAATATCTTGTCTATTGTTTATTCTGCATCTTCCCAAAGATTCCGATTGCCCTATTTTTTCTTGAGGTTTTGTTTCCAATATATTTCTATTGGGAAAAGTATTTGGCTATGTATGCCATTTTAATTGCTTTTATCTTTGTGAAGTTTTCTGTCTGTTTTGTGCGTTTTCATTATTATTCAATAAAAACATATTTTTCTTTGAAAATGTATAAGGTTGTATCACTTCTATGGCATCCTCTTTTTTTCTTCTTTTGCTAATGTACTTTTCAGGGTTGTTTAGTGATCCCTTTTAATCTTGACCTTATTAGTGGTGCCTTCCACGTTTTGTTCTTTTGATTGAATATTATCAAATCCCAAATTACAAATGTATTATAGTTCTCCTGATTAGCTGTTACTTACAGTGCTGTGCAAATTAATTGGGACAAAGCAAGTTTTTCTTGCATTCATTTTACTATTTCTGATAAGTGTTTTATCAGTTCTTGGTATCGTTTTCCTTATTTTTTCCACATTTCCCTTTTTGTTTTGGAGATAACGATCCAGTTTCATTGTGTGTGCGAGTTATTCTTGAAACGGTAGATTTTCCAATACCAACGGTGGAAGCGATTTCTCTTACAGTCAGACTTGTATGTCCATTAAGAGTAATAATTCTAGACCTCTTCCGTGGAGTAACATCCATTTTTACAGGCACGAATCACACTGAGAGAAAAGTACCAATCCTCACAGAAACAAGCTCTCACTTGAAGCTGAGGGGGCAGCTAGCTGCTAAAACCAGTCAAACCACATTTTGTTACTCAAGATTGTACACTTACACCTGTTCAAAGCAGTTAAAACTGATTTGATTCACTGACTGGTAACCAACTTATGATTTTACTTAAATGCTTTGTCCCAATTCATTTGCACAGCACTGTACCTCATGTGCAGGTTAGTACAGCTTAGGTATGCATGATTACGACCACCATCTAACTCTCACTATATGAGTGGTTGTAGCCATGGACACTTAAGCTGTAATGTCCTGCACATGAGGTAAAGTGACAGCTAATCAGGAGAACTATACTACATTTCTAATTGGAGGAATTTGCTGATTATATTATTATTATTACACTTTCTACGTATTAGGATAGGATCTTGGAGGTGGGAATACCTCTTTGGTCCTATTGGTCCTATGAGTCTTCTAATTTCCCGACATAAAGACCGGTCAGTGTTACACTGAAACACCTTCCCAAATTTTTTTTTTTTCCCTTTGTTACTTTGAGCCCTTTGTTACTTGTTTGTTCCCTTTGTTACTTGTTTGTTCCCTTTGTTACATGTTTGTTCCCTTTGTTACTTGTTTGTTCCCTTTGTTACTTGTTTGTTCCCTTTGTTACATGTTTGTTCCCTTTGTTACATGTTTGTTCCCTTTGTTACTTGTTTGTTCCCTTTGTTACTTGTTTGTTCCCTTTGTTACATGTTTGTTCCCTTTGTTACATGTTTGTTCCCTTTGTTACTTGTTTGTTCCCTTTGTTACTTGTTTGTTCCCTTTGTTACTTGTTTGTTCCCTTTGTTACTTATGTCTTAATCACAAGGACTTTTTAGCGTACAGGTCCCTCCTGATCAATGTGGCGTCCCTACAACTTAAAAGAAGATCTCTACTGACCTTCTCCCTTAGTTTAGGTGCGGTGAAGCCACCCATTTTTCACTATCGTTGTGGCTTTCTAGTCCAGAGGGAAGTTGGAAGGTTTTTGGGGTCTTTCTCCTTTTGCGTTAGACCCCTCATCCTTGTGTACTCAGGTGGAGAGCACAATCTCCACGTCAATGAAGACAAAGCGATATTTTAAAAAACCTAGAAATAATTTACAATGACTTTTCTTTACAGGAAAGCAACGTCCAAGCTTTGGATCTTCTGTTTTCCTTCCATGGATCTGACCTGCTCCCTCACCGCCTGGCCATCCTCTCTAATTTCCCAGAGACGACGCCTCCTCACAAATACGCCATCTTGCTCCCAGAGGCGAGGTAAGATCACCCTGACTGCATCAAATATTGCACCTTTTCTCCCTTATTATATTTGAGGAGAGGGTGATGTACCGGTAATTATGCTTCTGTTTTTGTCTTCGTATGTTCACGGTCATTGTCTGTAATTTGGCATTATGGCTCTTGTGTATACGGCCATTTGTGCTTTATATAAAGTGTGCGGTAATTGTCTTCAAACCAGAGAAAATGTGAGTAATTTTATGCCAGAATAGTCTTTCCTTTCCGGCAGCGTTTTGTGCATTTTCGATAATTACCTCTCGTTGCAGAGAGGTTGCGTTATCCTTCTTCACGTGTATTGTTAATTCAGTGTCGACCATTCATTACAGAAGAAGAGACAGAGAGATAGAAATATCCGTGTGGATATTGTCTCACAGCACTGGGCTCCTGGGTGTAAATTTGATGGAGAAGAGGTATTTGTGCGTCCGGGTGACCCGTGGCTTGTCTGCTGGTTCTCCCGTACATTGGAGAGCTAGAGCACAATGGTCAACTTTCCTAATCCTATCCAATATGTAATATACTTCAACGAATAAACATCTGCACTCTGAAACACTAACATTGGATATAGAGATTTAGACATGCATTACTGCTAAGGAAATATATTTAAACATTGAGATACTTAGCACATATAAAAGGCCAGTTTTTGTGAGCCCAGCAGCCATCATCAAGGTGTTTCTCCTTTCTGGATCCCTACCTGTTGTCTCTATTGGAGTAAAAAAAGAAAACTCTACAATTTATGAGCGGGCTAAAACCGACTAATAGAAAATGTAAACTCGCCTTAAGATGGTGGAAAGGAATGCTGAATCGGAGGATATGACCCCTTAATCTAAAATGAAAAAACGAATAACACTTCCTAATAAGTGCGAACAGGTGCAAACTGAACTATAACAAATAAACAGCTCTACTCTGAAACACTGTTGTATGCAGACATTGAATATAGGAATTTAAACATGCATTACTGCTAAGGGAATAAGTTATTTCACAATTAAGTTTATTCAGGTTACCATTCACGATTAATGCAGGAATACCAGGACAACTCTAATATGAATTATATATATATATATAACACAGTTATGCACTTGCCAAAAGTCTGTATTGTAATTGTATGGCATGAAATGTGAGCCCCATTGAGGACAGTGTTTAAATTATGTGTACACCAATCAAAGTCACCCTGGCTTTACGACTGCTAGATCTAAAATCTTGACATCATGATAGTGGCCTGGAGGGATAGAGTGGAGACTATGGGGGGAAGAAGACGACTGGGCCTCTTTGGACACATTGATGTTATGGGAAGAACCGGCTCGTTTAGGTTGGTGGAGAGGTTTCCAATTAAGACACTACTTGCGCTCATTGCCTCCGAGAACTTGTTTTAACTGTTCTAGGTCACAATTCGAGTCACTGTGTATGGGCTCTGAGCCGGTCACGCATACCCTGTCTCTGATCTATTCCATGCTGAGCAACCCACAGGACCAACCTCCACCACCCTTTGTATCTCAGTGGGAAGCTGATCTGCATACCAAATTTACAGATAACCAGATCTCGAGAATTTATCGACTCGTACATGGATCCTCCTTGAGCTCCGGGTTTCAAGAAGCCAGTTACAAATTGTTATCAAGATGGGATAGGGTTCCAGTTAAACTTCACGCAAATTTCCCTGAGGCTAGCGCGGACTGTTGTAGGTGAGGGCATAGGCCGGGTACATTCCTCCATATCTTTTGGGAATGCGAGGCACTCAGACTGTTCTGGACCAAGTAGAGGAGGTGATACACCAGGTCTCCGATAATAAGATTCCTCTGACCCAGCGCTAGTGCTCCTGCGCCATTGTGACATTCCTTTTAGACTTTACAGGGACTCCTTGCTCAAATTCCTGATTTTAGCAGCTAGAGCCTGCATCCCGATTTTTTTTTTTTTTTTTTTTTTTTTGGGGAGAACTACCCTGCCTAATATCTCACAGTGGATTAGAAAGGTCAATGACTCTATGTACATAGAGGAGCTGACATCCTCTTTACATGATTTCCAGACCAAATTTTGGTAAATGTGGGCGAATTGGATGGAGTTCCAGCAAACGGACGATACGGCTTGCTGTTGGGTGGCAGTGACCCCTCAGACTCCCCATCATTCTGAGGGTACCTGATGTCCTGTGTAACCTCTGTGGGCAAACTCCCTGCCTCCCTATCCCTTGCGACTAACCCCCCTCCCCACTTCCTAGGCCCTCTTTCTTCCCCCCTCTTTTTTTTTTTCTCCTCCTCTTTTAGGGTCCTACTACTACCACCTACTTTGTTTTCTCTGTCTTTTTCTTTTTTCTTTTTCTTTTTCTTATTTTGCTCTATATTTCTTTCCTTATACAACACATATAGGCTTCTTTTATATTGGCCATTCATTTAAAACTTCAAAACATTCTACACCTTGGACCAGTCCAGTAGACCCGATGGCTATCGGATACACTCCTAACCATTAAGTTAGGTGTCGTCCCCAGTGAACGGGTCTTCAATCGAGTGATTTTGGCCCCAAATAAACCAGCTATTTTAACTTTAAAATTTTTAGTCTAACAAAGCCGCGTTCGTTTACTTTTTGGTAAAGTGTTCTGGTTCCTGATTCCAGAGCTATGAAGGGGGACTCTGTGTGGATATTTTTCTGTGTAAGGGCCTGTGTGGGGACACATACTGTGTAAGGGGCCTGTGTGGGGACACAATACTGTGTAAGGGCCTGTGTGGGGACACAATACTGTGTAAGGGCTGTGTGGGGACACAATACTGTGTAAGGGCCTGTGTGGGGACACAATAAGTTAAGGGCCTGTGGGGGACACAATACTATGTAAGCGGCCTGTGTGGGGACACAATACTGTGTAAGGGGCCTGTGTGGGGACACAATACTGTGTCAGGGGCCTGTGTGGGACACATACTGTGTAAGGGCCTGTGTGGGACACAATACTGTGTAAGGGGCCTGTGTGGGACCAATACTGTGTAAGGGGCCTGTGTGGGGACACAATACCGTGTAATGGCACTGTGTAGGGACATAATGTTCAATGGGCTGTGCTGGGACCCATAGAGTGTAATGGGATTGTGTGGTGACACAATGCAGTTGTAAGGGGGTTTTGTGGGGACATACTATGTGGGGACATCATATTGTGTTGATACATGTTGATCAAGATACAAGGGCTAAAAGCAACAGTATCCTTTACTGCTCTATATAAAAATGTATTAAAAAACAGTAAATTGATTTGGTTTTGAGTCACTGCTACAAGTAAAACTACACATTACAACAAGCCCTATCATAAGCTATATTAGCTGTAGCAGCAAGACTTAATTCCGCTTAATATTAAGTGATACAACTAATGTAAAACAATAATAATAAGCAGAATTAAGTTAGGCCAGTTGGTTTGTGTTTCCACAAAAGTTCACCTTCATGTGGCCCCTTTGAAAAATGAATTGCTCACCCCAAGTATAGAAGATATCTTGTGGTTTGGGGTTTTTTTTTTTTTCTTCTTGTAGTTTTAGAAGCCAAAGTGGAAAGCTACACTTGGATAACTCCTGAAAGTGCATGTACAGTACTTACCGTATATACTCGTGTATAAGCCGGCCCGTGTATAAGCCGACCCCCCTACTTTTGCCCCCAAAACCTGGGAAAACGTATTGACTCGCGTATAAGCCAAGGGTGGACTCCAGCACAGGTATACAGCCCCCAGCAGTGTGGTATACAGCAGGTCCCCAGCATAGTATACAGCCCCAGCAGTGTGGTATATAGCAGGTCCCCAGCATAGTATACAGCCGCAGCAGTGTGGTATACAGCAGGTCCCCAGCATAGTATACAGCCCCAGCAGTGTGGTATATAGCAGGTCCCCAGCATAGTATACAGCCTCAGCAGTGCCATTATACAGGCCCCCCCTCACAGTATGGCGCCCCCCTTCCCCCTTCACAGGATGGCCCCTGCATGCAGCGCTGCGCACATACATTACCTGGCTATCAGCTGTCGCCCTCCGGTGGCGATTCGCTGCTCCTGGCTCTGGGCTGCATCTTCCTCTGTGTCTTTCTGCTTGTGGCCGGGGCTCATCGCGATGACGTCATCGCGACCCCGGCCGGTCATATGACAAGCAGGAAGACACAGAGGAAGATGCAGCCCGGAGCCAGGAGCAGCAAATCGCCACCGGAGGGTGACAGCTGATGGCCTGGTAATGTATGTGCGCAGCGCTGCATGCGGGGGCCATCCTGTGAGGAGGGGGGGGGCGCTATACTGTGAGGGGGGCACTGACTCACGTATAAGCCGAGGGGGGGACTTTTCAGCCCAATTTTTGGGCTGAAAAACTCGGCTTATACGCGAGTATATACGGTAAATGATTTTTTTTTTTTTTTCAACAAATAAGTGCAATCAATCACTTCCTATAACCATCCAAAAGCTTCTTCCAAACTGGAATTTTGGACTTCAGAACTCTCCAGCGCTTTGTTTTCATCTATTTCTGTGAGCTGCTTGATTTTTGGGGTCATTGTCATGCTGGAAGAGCCATGACAGAGGGGACACATCCAGCTTTCTGACACTGGACACTACATTGCTACCCAAAATACTTAGAAATCTTAAGATTTCGTGATGTCTTACACACAGTCAATGCCCTCAGTGCCAGAGGCAGCAAAAGAACCCCAAAACATCTTAGAGCCTCCACCATATCTGATGGTAGGTCCTGTGCTCTTTTCTTTGTAGCCTCATTCAGTTTTTGGTAAACAGTACAATGATGTGCTTTAACAAAAAGCTCTATCTTGGTCTCATCTATCCACAAATGCTTTCCCAGAGAGATTTTGGTTTACTCACGTACATATTGGCAAATTGAAGCTCTATAATGTCTGTGTCAGCAATGGGGTCCTCCTGGGTCTCCTCCATTGTGCTTCATTCAAATATGGATTGATAGTTCTCACTGACACTAAGGTTGCAGAACAGCTCGAGTTTCTTTGGGGCATTGCAACTACTCATCAATTTTCCTCTCCTGTTCACGTCCAGGGAGATTAGATACAGTGCCATGGGTTGTAAACATCTTGATTATGTTGCACACTGTGGACAATGGAGCATCAAGATCTCTGGAGATGGACTTGTAACCTTGACATTGTTGATATTTTTTGACAATTTTGGAGCTCAAGTTCTTAGGCTGCCTTCACACTTGCGTTTGTGTCTGCATGTGCAGGGCATGCAGACGCACATACTTATGTGAACGCAGCGGAGAATCTCCGCATGTGTTCACATTAGTATGGTGCCCGAGCAGCCAATCAGTTGTCGCGGGAGCGGCTGGGAGGAGGAGATCAGCGGCAGAGATCTCCTCCCGGCCACAGCTGATCTCCCGCCGGTGTCAGCAGGGAGAAACAGCTGATCTGACAGCTGTTTAAATCTCCCGCGCTGACACAGAATAGGTGATATCAGTGCAGGAGATAAGAAACAGCTGATCGCTGCTTCAAATCTCCCGCGCCGTCATCACCTATTCGGTGTCAGCGTGGGAGATTTAAACAGCTGTCAGATCAGCTGTTTCTCCCTGCTGACACAGGCGGGAGAGCAGCGGCAGCTGTATCAGATCTCCCGTTGGCCACAGGTGATCACCGGCGACCACCGGGAGAGATTTCAATGAGATCCGCAGCGTTCTCCTGCGCTGTCATGCAGAGGACACTGCGGATCCATTGAGATCCATGCATTTTTTTGTGCGCTTGCGGATAAAACAAGGGCCCCGCGAACGCACAAAAAATGCAACATGATGCGTTTGGAGTGCGGTCGGAGGGCGCATAAATCATGCGCATCCGACCGCAAATGTGGCCAAACGCAGTCATACGCAGGCACATGTGTTCCCATGTTAAACTTAGGAACGCATGTGCACAAGCGTATTGCTGCGTTCGGTGCGCTGCGTTCAAAACGCAAATGTGAAGGCAGCCTTAGGGTATGTGCCCACAGAACGTTTTTTAAGCAGTCCTGAATGCAGCAAAACCTGAGGATCCTAGAGTTCTTGACAGGAGATTAGCTATGATCTTGTCTGCGTTTTTTGTGCGTTTTGTGCGTTTTTACTGTGTTTTTGATAGCTGCGTTTTTATTGCGTTTTTTCCATTGACTTCAGCAAAAACGCAGGAAAATAATTAACATGTCAGTTCTCTCCCATCCGCACCAAAAACGCAGGTATTTCACAGTTCTTGACATTTGTAAAACCAATGTGTGGGCGCAGCGTTTCTGTGAAACACAATGGTTTTGCTGGGAATCAAAACCGCAGGAACAAATTAGCATACATTACCATAAAACCAATGGTAAACAGCATGCAGAAACCGCAGGAAAAGCGCAGCAAAAATGTCCTGTGGGCACATACCTTTAGGGTATGTGCCCACTGGCAGGTTTTGCTGTGTTTGAGATCAGGTTTTGCCTTGGTTTTATGTAAATCTATGCTAATCTAATTCTGAGTTTTTGGTTTCCATCAAAACCTATGTGATCAGGGAAAAGCTTTCACATACACACAGTTTTTTTCTCTACAGAAAATGGAAATACCACAGGTGTTTCCACAATAGCAAAAGTGCAGCAAAGAATTGACATGCTCATTCTTTCTAAAACACAGCAAAACCTGAGGTGTTTCCATTTTGGCTAGGGTCACACTTAAAACTTGAATTGCATTCACCGCATCCAGATCCGGAAGCGGTGAACGCAATACCGGTCACAGAATACCACACTGCAGTAACCGGATTGCTCAGGATGTGTAATCCTGAGCAATGCGGCAACTGCATAGTTTGCTGATCCCGGCTATTGCCGGGATGAGCAAACTGTTCTATCTATTGTAAAGAGTAAAATCTAATAAATAAAAGAATGCTTGAAGTCTCTAGGGGGGGCTTAGTCCCCCTAGAGACCGGACGCCCACTCAGGTGGGCTTCACCTACAATGCCCCCATGCCACGGGCTCCTCCGAGCTCTGTGCATGTCCCCCAAACTCCCCCCCTGTATCTCTGTGGAGGGGTCCCTGCACCCCTCTTTTATAAGTCTCCCTATTTGTGGCACAAACTAAGTATTACAGTATATAATTCGGCTCATAGTTACGTGTATTGTCATGAAGTTTCATTATCACTCCATGGGCGAGGCTGTGTGCTGCTGCCTCCACCCGTGAAATCATTATGCCCGCCCCCTGTGGACTTCATCCTGTGTTGTCCGGGCGGCCGCGTCATGAAAGGGGCGGGGCTTAGTTCACGTCATACCGATAGCCCCGCCCCTTTCATGACGCGGCCGTTCTGACAACACAGGATGAAGTCCACAGGGGGTGGGCATAATGATTTTGTGGGCGGAGGCAGCAGCACACAGCCTCGCCCATGGAGTGATAATGAAACTTCATGACAATACACGTAACTATGAGCCGAATTATATACTGTAATACTTATTTTGTGCCACAAATAGGGAGACTTATAAAAGAGGGGTGCAGGGACCCCTCTACAGAGATACGGGGGGGGGGGGGGAGTTGGGGGGACATGCACGGAGCTCGGAGGAGCCCGTGGCATGGGGGCATTGTAGGTGAAGCCCACCTGAGTGGGCGTCCGGTCTCTAGGGGGACTAAGCCCCCCTAGAGACTTCAAGCATTCTTTTATTTATTAGATTTTACTCTTTACAATAGATGGAACAGTTTGCTCATCCCGGCAACAGCCGTGATGAGCAAACTATGCAGTTGCCGCATTGCTCAGGATTACACATCCTGAGCAATCCGGTTACTGCAGTGCGGATCATAGAACCGCTCCGAAAACTGCAGCCTGCATGATTTTTCACGCAGGCTGCAGAGTCGTAGACGGACACCGGATTGCTTGTGAAGCCATCCGGTGTTTAGCATTGGCTCCTATGAGGAGCGTTTCCTGGTCCGGTTTTGAGCTTTTTGAAAGCTCAAAACCGGATCAGGATTAAAAAAAAAAAAACCGGAGATGTGACCCTAGCCTTTCTTCACCAAACAAAATCCAATGTGTTGGGACAGCTAATCCTAGAATCATAGGTTTTGTTGGAAAACAAAAATGCAGCAAATCCTGTGGTGTTTACACTGTCTCCAGAGAACAAAAACCAATGTGTGTGCACAGCGTTTCTATGAAACACATTGGGTTTGCTGGGAATCAAAACTGCAGGAACAAATTAGCATAAATTACCATAAAACCAATGGTAAACCGCATGCAAAAAACGCAGCAAAAACGTCCTGTGGGCACTCACCCTTAGACCGTTCTCCTTTCTGTTTTTCATGCATACTGTGTCACATACAGACACACAATGCAAAGATTGAGTCAATTTCTCTCCTTTGTTTCTGGTTTTAGGTGTGATTTTCATAATGCCCACACCTGTTACTTGCCACCAGGGGCGCATCAAGCATCCCTGCCGTCTGAGCCCTCCAGCCGCCGAAGTGAGGGGGGGGAGTGCTGTCACTACACAGCACCGCCGCCCTCCAGCAGTCGCCGAGGTGAGGAGCGGGCGGGTGCTGTCACTCCACAGCACCGCCGCCCCCTGCAGCATTTCACCGCTTCTTACCTAGTGCAGCTGGCAGCGGCGCCAGGCACGCAGGAAGTCGGTGTGTGGTGTTGGCGCCGCCCCCTTCTCCACTGCCGCTCCCCCAGCCTGCCTGCCACTTGATCCACAGGGCTCACACTGTCCTGTGGACGGTGCGGCCCTGCTTGCCACAGATGAGTTTGAATGAGCAGCACTTGCTTGAAACCGTTGTTAACCCACAATTTTGGAAAGGAGCCAAAAATTTTGCCTGGCTTATTCTTGAGGTTTTGTGTGAAATTCTGTAATTTGCCTTTTTATTTCTTTTTTTTTATTTTTTATTCTTCTTCCAATATACACAAAGAAAATAATAAATTATTGCAGAATTGGTTATACATTTCTGAGAGGAAAACTTCATTTTCTTGAACATTATCGATGGTGCCAACACTCTTGGCCATAACGGTATAATAATTGCTCATTCCATTCTAACCCTCTCCATGTCTGGCAGCATTGTCTTCACCTCTCGCTATGACCCCATCCTTTTTATGTGTAATCCCACTTAATCTGCACTCTCCCGTTCCTGGAAAATATATTTTCTGCTTTGATTATATACTTCATGAGATATGATTCAGACATTTTCTTTTTTAGAGAAATATTGATGTTGGGATAATTACTTGAACTGATGTATAGAAGAAAGCTTTGCGCTGCCAGAGAGGTTATTGTAATTTACTGTTGCTTAGAGAATAATCAGCATTTTGCTGTTCCAGCTCAATTAAAAGAAAAGCCCTGACATGTTTCTATAGAACGTTTATCCTATATTAAAAGACATGGATTTTTTGTTACTTAAAGTGTAACTGCTGTTTAAAACTTTTATTTATAATGTTGAACAAGTGATTTTAATAAACTTTCAAATATACTTCTTTAGAAAATTCTGGTTGAAAACCATTCCTAAACCTTCCGCAAAGCGTCCCCACTACACTCTGTGTGAAGCGGACATCTGTTCATTCTCCTTCAGATCCGTATTCACACTGAACACGGGGCATGTAACCATAAAAGGCAAAGGGGGTGTGGCCAACACTGCTGACTGCAGCTGGTGATGACACAATGTATTGATTAGCTCAGATTATTAGCACAGTTGCTACGCAATTTCAGTGTCAGGATCACTGCAAACCTCTCTGCACAACATTCTGATCTGTCATCTGGCTCCACACAGCTCAGTCAGAATCTCTTTTAACCCCTTCTCTGCAGTCACACTGCTTCTGATCACCTTGCTCTCAAAAGCTGGGGAAATACACACACAGTGCTGGCAGATGCTGCCCATGCCACACTGCCATCAAATGCAGTTTTTAAAAGAGCACAGAAAAATGTGAGAAAATAAGTCATGTGGCACAAAGAAAATGTTATCTTATTATGTGACCCATCATTAACAACCATTGTAGTATTTTTGTTTTCTGCAAAATGACATTTACACTTTAAATACGGGTATTTTGGACTAAAGATTTTTTTGCAAGTGGTTTTCAGTAAAAATTTCACACCATTTGGCTTTTATAACTTTTTTTTTTCCTCCTGATGATTTTTGGCTACAGAATGATTTACCATGAACAGTGGTGAGCTTGTTCTTACAGCCCACAATGTTCCGCTTAGAGAAGCTTCATAAAAGACACCAAGATTTACAAATCGCTATTCCGTAAGTAAACTCGCTGATAGATTCTCACATTACTTATTCTGCAGGTGAAAATGGTCAGTGAAAGACAAAGGCTATAAAGGCAAAAGGGGTAGCATTTTTAATGAAACCTGGATCGCGAAAGTGATTTGTAGCCCTAAATTCATGCATTTAAGTTAAAAAAAAAAAAAAAAAAAAAAAAAAGCCCCAGATATTATCCGTATCCTTTAAACCATTAAAGGGAACCAACCATCAGGATTTAACTGCCTGTAAATCAATACAGCAGGTGATTGACGTGGGCAGAATTACATAACTATTTTAGTTTTTTTTTTGTATTCCTCCCCTGTGGGCTTGTTTTTCTGTGTCAGCCGAACCCCTGACTTCTCCCAATGAGTCTGGATAAGAGGGAGGAGGTTTGGTTTACAGCAGACTGCCCTGCCCACAGGGGATGAATAAAAAAAAACCCAACAGTGATGTCATGGTGCACATGGTCAATTACTTGCTTTCACTGATTTTACATGTGGTTAAATCTTTTGGTTTGTTCCCTTTGATTATTTTACTTTTTAGCTTTGTTATAATCAAGTTGTTTTATGTTGATCATAGCAATATCCAGCAGTCCATTGCATTGTTTTCAGGATCTCTGGGGATCCCAACAGTCTCATCTCAAGCAATTGCCTATTCCCAGGATAACCATTGTATGGGGAGAGATTGGTAATACAAAATGTTACTTGGCTCAGATTCTGTGTTTCGCTTCGGCTCAATGGATCTAATTTGGTGCCCACGCCAGGGCTTCAATAACAACAAACTCCGCTCTAGAGAAGCAAATTTTTACTTTTATTGAAGTCTATTAAATAATGGTATAGGTCACGGCAGACACCACTCATGGGCTACAATACCTACTTATTACATCCATGTTTATACGTTTTAAGACTTCATTCATAGTCGTGCTGCCGTGCCGGATGTATCTACTTGTTATACATTGTAATATGTGATGATGTGTTTGGCAGAATGTATACATGAATTTTATATAATCAGCACAGAGGAGTGTTTTGTACGCACTGCAATCTTTACATATTCCTTCACGTAAATCCTTTCATAGTATGTAGGTGGACCCCTAATTCCTGCACAGATTTTACCTCACCTTTACAGGCCGCTATGGGCCTTAGCTTAGTGAGGAAGCCGCCCTCCCTCGCTACCAGCATTAGTGAGCAATCAGGAAGGTAGACATGAGCTCCGCGGCTTCATTTCAGCTGATCGCTTCAGTGCGAGGAGCTATAAGCCGGGCAATTTACAAAACGGGGCCTGGGCGAGATAGCCTAGGGCGGAATGCAGCACCCCCCCACTGACTATACATTTCATGTATGATGGCTCATAGGTGTAGTATAAGAAAAAAAAAAGTCCCAACGCTTGCGCCCCCATGCCTGGTAAATACAGCCTCACTTGGTATAGCTCCCACATCACTGGGTCCCCCACGGCGACTAACCCCACCCGCCTTCCCCACACGTATACCCCACTGATATAGCAGCACATTATATTCCCCGTACAGTGAGAAGCCTCAAACTGTTAATACCTCCACAGGACATATGAACTCGGCAACTGTATATGACACACTTGAGCCCAGCACAATGACACTGCGGGGTCCAGAAACAATGGACCTCACATTGAAATGACACCGGCCCACATACTGGACATGGCGCAGCAGGAAATGGACACTGCTGGACATGGCCCAGTGACATCGGGCCCACAGGTACATGGCCCCGGCATTCAGGTACATGACCCAGTGGTACATGGCCATATGACATGGGCCAGCTGGACATGGCACCCAGGGTCACATGGCCACATGACACTATGGCCACTGGACAAAGGCCATTGCTGGTACATGGCACAATCGCATGACAGGGGCCACAGGATAATGACAATGACACTCGGGGCACAGGATAATGACACTGACACTGGGGGTACAGGATAATGACACTGACACTGGGGGTACAGGATAATGACACTGACACTGGGGGTACAGGATAATGACACTGACACTTTGTGATAAGGGATAATTATGTTGACACTTGTTCTGATATCATGGGTCAGCTGGGTGCTGAGGGAAATCAGAACATGGGAAAGCTGAGTGCAGAGGAAAATGTGTTTAGCACAGCAGGGGATGGGAAAGAGCTTGTTTCCCTCAGCACCCCATCCCCTGCTCTGCTATACACCTTTTCCTCAACACCCAACTTTCCCAGACTCTTCTATCCTTTTTCCCTCAGCACCCAGCTTTACCATGCTCTTCTATAACTCTTTTCCTCAGCACCCAGCTTTACCATGCTCTTCTATCCTCTTTCCTCAGCACCCAGCTTTGCCATGATATCAGAAGATGGGAAAGATGGGTGCTTAGGGAAATCAGAACATGAGAAAGCTGGGTTCTGAGGAAAGAGGATAGAAGAGTCTGGGAAAGGTGGGTGCTGAGGAAAAGAGAATAGAAAAGCCTGGGAAAGCTGAGTGCTGAGGGAAAGAGGGTAGAAGATCATGAGAAAGCTGGGTGCTGAGGAAAGAGGGATAGAAGAGCCTGGGAAAGCTGGGTGCTTCGGAAAGAGGGATAGAGGAGCCTGGGAAAGCTGGGTGCTGAGGAAAGAGGGATAGAGGAACCTGGGAAAGCTGGGTGCTGAGGAAAGAGGGATAGAGGAGCCTGGGAAAGCTGGGTGCTGAGGAAAGAGGGATAGAGGAGCCTAGGAAAGCTGGGTGCTGGGGAAAGAGGGATAGAGGAACCTGGGAAAGCTGGGTGCTGAGGAAAGAAGGATAGAAGAGCCTGGGAAAGCTGGGTGCTGAGGAAAGAGGGATAGAAAAGCCTGGAAAGCTGGGTGCTGAGGAAAGAGGGATAGAAAAGCCTGGGAAAGCTGGGTGCTGAGGAAAGAGGGATAGAGGAGCCTGGGAAAGCTAAGTGCTGAGGAAATAGGGATAGAGGAGCCTGGGAAAGCTGAGTGCTGAGGAAATAGGGATAGAGGAGCCTGGGATAGCTGGGTGCTAAGGAAGGAGGGATAGAGGAGCCTGGGAAAGCTGAGTGCTGAGGAAATAGGGATAGATGAGCCTGGGAAAGCTGGGTCTCATCTGCTTCTCATTCTCTGCTCAGTATCCTGACATCTGATCCTCATTGTGTGTGCTATTGTTTTCAGTCATTCACTCCATGTGTCTATGATGTCAGCCTGTCACCACACTTGTGTGTGTTATCAGCTCTGTGTTCCTTCCTTATCACCCCCTGGTGTCTGCTATGTGTTATCAGCCTTCCATGTCTTGTGGTGTGTCCCTCTGCTTGTGATACCTGTTCTCCTGGATGCTGTGCTCCTGGGTCCTGTCAGTTCCCCCAGTCAGAGGCAGACAGATCTGGCTCCAGGGTAAAGCAGAGCCCCTGTGTCCCGGGGAGGCATCCATCCATCGCTGCTGCTGCTGGAGAGAAGTTCAAAGAGGCCGCGCTCAGCCTGGATTGCGGGAGTGAGCTCCTCCCCTCCACACAGTGTAGGAGAGAGGTCACATGACTCACTCTCTGCACTGTGATTGGAGCTCCGTCCTCAGTGCTTGCAGGAGACATCCGGGGAGATATTCAGGGCTGCAGCCCCGGATGTTTGATGCCCGTGACGCCCCTGACGACAGGGGACGGAGCGTCCAGCAGCCATGGTAACACACAGCACTGTGAGGGGGCGTGGCCTGCAGATACTCACTACAGTGCGGGACCACGCCCCCAAATCGGGGGGCAACCAGCGCCCCCCACTGAGTGGCGCCGGAGCAAAAGGTCCGGCTGCACCCCCTTAGATACGCCCCTGCTTGGCTCACCCATCTGTTGTCTTCCTTCGGTCTCAATGGATCTAATTCCTGGTGCTCGGGTGTACTCCAAGGGTCTTGGGGGCAATAGAACTTGAACAAGAAAATCAATCCGGCTCTGAGAGGAAGCAGGAATATGATAAAACAGCAAGTTTTATTGAAGTCTATTTAAAACATAATGCAGCATAGGGGTCCCCGTGCAGACCACCAGGGTGCAATCCTACCCGGGCTACACATCCTACTTATGGATTACAACCATGTTTATAACGTTTTAAGACTTCAATAAAACTTGCTGTTTTATCATATCTCTGCTTCCTGTCAGCGCCGGATTGCTTCTCTTGTTCAAGAGATTGGTAATATGTCGTTACTGGATGTAGTTTGGCAAGAAAAAATGTAAGATGAATTTCTGTATGTAATGCAGCAGCAGGAGGAGAGTATTGGGATACGCAACTGCAATCCTTTCACATCTGCTCCTTCACTGTAATTGCCTTCTTTTCTATAGTATGTAGGTAGGGACCCCTAAAATATCCTCACATCAGATTTCCAACTTTGCAAATGAAACCTTTTCAAGCCGCTATGGCTTCTTTTAACTTACCGTTTTAGAAGTAGCTATGTCCTCCTCTTTCAAACTACAGAAGTTTGTAAGAAAATTATAGAAGTAGATATATCCTGCTCCTTTTGTGCAGGCTTCATTATATACAGATACTGTATATGCTTGAGTATAAGCCGACCCGAGTATAAGCCAAGGCCCCTAATTTTACCCCCAAAAACTGGGGAAACCTGTTGACTCGAGTATAAGCCTAGGGTGGGAAATGCAGCACCCCCCCATCCTGGTATATAACACCTCCTCTCTGTAGATGGCCCCTCATAATGGTGTATATACACTGTATATAGCCCCTCATAATATAGTGCCCCCATGACTGGTATATAGCGCCCCCATGACTGGTATATAGCACCTCATCTCTGGTATATAGCTTCCCATCACTGGCATATAACTTCCCATCACTGGCATATAACTTCCCATCCCTGGCATATATCTCCCCCATCACAGTATATGCTCCCATCACTGGTATATAGCCCCCCATCACATTATATGTCCCCATTACAGTAGATAGCCCTTCATCACTGTTATATAGCCTCCATCACTGCTATATAGCTCCTCATTACTGTATATAGACCCCCATCACAGTATATGCCCCCATCACTAATATATGACCCCCATGACTGGCATGGCTCCCATAATTAGCATATGGCCCTCATCATTGTATATAACCCCCCCATTACTGGTACATGGCCCCCATTGCTGGTAAATGGCCCCCATTGCTGGTACATGGCCCCCATTGCTGGTACATGGCCCCCATTGCTGGTACATGGCCCCCATTGCTGGTACATGGCCCCCATTGCTGGTACATGGCCCCCATTGCTGGTACATGGCCCCCATTGCTGGTACATGGCCCCCATTGCTGGTACATGGCCCCCATTGCTGGTACATGGCCCCCATTGCTGGTACATGGCCCCCATTGCTGGTACATGGCCCCCATCGCTGGTACAGGGGCCCCATCACTGCTATATAGGCCGCATGCAGGTGTGTGAGTCTTCATTGCTGCTATATGGGCCCTATGCTGGTATATGGGCCTCCATCGCTGCCATATGGGCCCCATGCTGGTATATGAGCCCCATCATTGGTATAGGGGTCCCATGCTGGTATATGAACCCCATCATTGGTATAGGGGTCCCATGCTGGTAGTCACAATAAAATAACAACTGTTCTTACTCACCTTCCGTCGATTCTCTGCACTGTCTGCCAGCTCCATACATCCTCCCTCCGGTCTTCCGACTTCTAATCATGTGACTGTAGCGCAGCAGCGATGACGTCACTGAAGCGCCAGTCACATGATTACAAGCCGGAAGACCGGATGGAGGATGTACTGAGCTGGCAGACAATCGTCGGAAGGTGAGTAAGAACGGTTGTTATTTTATTGTGACCGCCAGCATGGGGCTCATATATCAGCGATGGGGGGCCCATTGTTTCATAAACAAGACAGGATATGTCTTGAGAGAGGATTGGGGAGTCTTAGAGTGTGTAGTTTTGTACCTTACGTTCAGTACAGTGGCCCACCTTACTTAAAGGGATCCAACCACCAGGATTTAACACTATGAAGCAAGTGATTGACGTGTGCAGCATGACATCACTGTTTGTTTTTTGTTTAATTACTCCCCTGTGGGCTTGTCTTTCGACTGTAAGCCAAAACTCCCCTCATAAAAGTAAAATGAAAGGATGGATGAGAGACAGCGGAGTTTCGGATTTCAGCCGAAAGACAAGCCCACAGAGGAGTAATTAAAGAAAAAAAAAACAAATAGTGATGTCATGCTGCACACATCAATCACCTGCTGCATAGTATAAAATCCAGGTGGTTGGCTCCCTTTAAAGATAAAATTCACAAAAAAATTATACCAAAAGACAAGACAGTGTTGAGACAACACATGAATAAACATAGGAGGCACGTGTGAGTATTTGTCCATACCTTGCGTCTCTTATTTATTACTTTTCTGAAGTTGGATAACCCTTTTGATGGGTTGCTTAAAATATGTGACCCCTTTTTTGGTATTAGTGGGATTTGCAGAGGTTGTAACCTTACTACCGTGTTTTTTTTTTTTTTTTTGTTTGTTTTTTTTGTAAATATTCCTTCCCCCAAAATGAACCGTCATTTTTGGAGTAGGCTTCAAATATAAGGCCTACATGGCCCCCTGTCATGCTAGATGGCCCACCTGCTGTCACAAAGATTTTGTAAGTTTAAAAAATGGTTAGGACAGTAGTATGTGGCTGCAGGGCAGGTAGGGATAGGTTACAAGGTCTAAAACAGCTGCAGGTTCCCTTTAAGCAACTTTCTAAATAATCTTCTTTAGATGTTTTCTACCATGATGCTCCTGCAGAGTGACAATAATTTTTTATCTATGATCGATTTATAGAAGATGACCCAGCGCTAACTCTTGGCTCGTAAAGAATGGACGAGAAGGTATATAGTTAACTTTTGTACAGGATGTTTATTAAAAATGTATTAAAAATGTTATTAAAACAAGTTAAAATTTAAAAATATATATATATTTTTTTTCTAAATTTGTTGGTGGTAGCCACCTGTTGAATCTAGGGGTGCTAGAAATGCACAATATCAACACAATGGTATACGATCTCTAGAAAATGTATATAAACTAACCATATATATATACACTCTGGGTATTATTTTTAACTTTGGGAGTGTGACCTCCAACAAAGTAGGTGTGAATTTCGTTATGTAGAGGGTCCTGTTGCACTTTGACCTCCCTCATGGTGTTCTAAGGATACCTTGCGGTGTCGATGGTGATGGTTTGCATGAAGCTTCAGAGGATGGTCCCTAGGTTGTGTGGTGCTGTGCTTGGGTTGGTGTAGTGACGTCTCAAAGGGGTAACCTCAGATGATATTTCTGGTTTGGTGACTCCTCAGTTGCTCTTCAAGTTGTTGTGTTTGTATTATTCCTGATTTCTTGGATTTGGACGGCATTAAGTGAACTGATTTTTTGCTGTTGATGTTAATTGATGGCGATAGGGTATGGGGGATGGTGGAGATGCTGCTCCAATTCCAGGCTAGGTCGTGCTTTCGAGCAGTGGTTTTTTCATAGGTGTATGCCAACCTGCTGATTACTTGGTGAGTGTACACTGGTTGAGAATTGTAAGAGCTGGTGGCTTCAAGTATTGGTATCTGTAGATGTTTTCACTTCTAGAAGTATCCGTTGTCTCTCCGCTCTGACCGCTTCTTCCTTTCGCTTTCAGTTGTCAAATAGCGGTATCCAGGAGCTCTTTATCTAACCGGCTGCTCTGCAAAAAAAGGTACAAATGTTCCTGATGGCTCTGACTGCTGTCCCCATCTTCCCTCTGTTAGAGATAGCAGGAGGAAGTTGTGTGATGTATGCAGATTTGCAGTGGAGAGGGAAGAAAGCATCTGATTTAGTTTTCTTTTCTTTTTTTTTTTTTTTTATAAGTTTTATTAAAGAATCTTATACAGATGACTTTCCAATAGTTAAAGCTTACAGTGTATATCCTACTCAGAAAACATCTTTTATTTCATCTCCTATAATAGTGTTATGGAGAGCACAGAAAACAGACAAGGAAGAAGTGCATGGTGGGTACATTTAGTTTTAGTCTTCTGGACAAAAAGAAGTGAGGACATAACCCTGGATACGCACAGACCTGGCATCCAGCTTATATTGAATTTGGCAACTAATTGCATATTAGGGGTCTGCAAATACATGAAGGAATTTAAGACTGCAAACTTAAGCTTAGGGTATTTTATTAACTAAAAATTAACTATGGTCAAAAATGTACATAGTCTCTAAATGCCTGGATGATGCACTTCTATGTTCCACTGTGAAGGAGACGTGATTGAAAATGCTGATGGGGTTTATCGATATTCACAACAGCAATTCTGCCGAGATGTGATTGACCCCTCCGCCTTTCCATACTCGCGTATAGATTATCTTCACCTGCAGACGGTGAAATCTGTTGCTTGACAGCTGCCGAAATGTATTCAGGCAAAACCGAGCAAGCACAGCACTTTTGGGCTTGACAGCATCTCTCCTGAATGAAGCCAAGTGAGGTCAGAGACAGCAGTGTGCACACAGCGCCTTGATATTCCAGCGTCCTTGTTAATCTCAGTCTTTAGTCGTCTTTAGTCGTAGTCCCAACGAGCAATTACTGTAGATACATACTATGTCATTAATTACTTTTACTGGCTCAATAACTGGTATCAGTATGTGTGTAGATTTGTTGGGTAATATCATTACAAAGACTACATATACTACACATCCTTGTGAGCCCTGGCATTAAAGGGAACCTGTCAGCAGGTTTTTGCTGCCTCATCTGAAACCAACTTGTTGTAGGCAATGAACCTAAATCCAAGATGTATCTCTCAGATTGGTGGGTGCAGCCGCTCTCACACAATCAAAAGTTTTAGTTTTACCCATGCAGCAGAGCTGGGAGAGCTGCCCCCACCCACACAAGGCTCTCAATTTCAATTCTACATTGACAGTGAGGTCCCAATTTGAGGAGGAGACGTGTTTGACTGCCATGTGTGTGACATTGTAGTCCTGTAATTGTAATCATCAGGTGATAAAGCCTTTAGTTTATAAGTAAACAATAGCACATATGAGAGAGATGAGAGGCACAGTTGATTTTTCCTTTTTAATCCCTACAGCATGCTGTCCTCATGTTACATAGCAAAAACCTGCTGACAGATTCCCTTAAATAACATCAAATCACGTCTTTTAGTTCATAAATTCTTTTGTAGACTAAAGCCAGATAATCACCTCTAATAAATATGCAAACAAATTAGGAAAAATAAAATGCCAAGCTTCTTTAAGTAATTCGATAACACACAGCAGTAGGATGATACATGGATGGCATCTGGGCGCTGTCTCTTTTTCTTATATTGAATAAAACCTTTGATTTGAATGCATGAGTCTGTTACTCTGGGTCATAAATGCATATCTCTATTTTTTTTTTATTTTATTAGTCTAACAATTTTTACACAAGACAATTGGTGTGTTACAAATCATCCCCATCCCCCCCTTCCTGCTCTTCTCTGCAATTTTTATATATTTTTTATACTTTTTTTTTGTTAAATTTTGTCAAACTCCAGCATACAAAAAAAAAAAAATGGCCCTGTGAACAGCCCCAAGAATAAAAAACGTATGTGAACCAATTTAAGAATATACCTCGGAAAGAGACCTTGTGATCCCGCACTACTGTAGAATGAGGGCGCTTTCACATGTTTTTACAAATTCGGCAGAATTCCACCTTTTTTGCAAAAACCGGATGCGTCGGTTGCGTCAACGTTACGTTTTGTATACCGTAATGCATTTTGTATTGGAGTTCCATACATGTGCAGCAATTGTGTTTTCAATCAGATCTGGCAAATCCGTTAGTTGCGGCTTGACGTAAAACCGTAGTTAGCAGCAGTTTTTGTCTTGTGCCCGAAGTGCCAGATTTGCCAGATGCGGATGAAAACACAAGTGCCGCACTTGTACGGAACTCTAATACAAAATGCTTTAGACAAAATGCAATCTTGTCGCAACTCTAACACATCCGGTTTTTGCAAAAAAAGGCATAATTCAAAATGCAAAAACGTAGATCAGGAAAAACAGAACTTGAAAAGTTCAGGTTTGCCTGATCTGTCGGAAACTGATGAGAAAGTAGTTTAAGATTTCACCAAATTGTGACAGTCCGCTATTTTGTGGTGTGAGGATTCGGTCACAGAGCCCCTATAGCTCAGCTTCTTGCGCTCCTTGGAGCACAACGAGGGCAATCTGTAGACGTGATGTAAGTCTTAGTTACAATATCTCTTCCATAATGACAAAAAATGAATCCTTTTCACCCGTGTGTCCGTTCTCTCTGCTGATGATTCTCTGCAGTTCAGAGTTGAGTGTAATTTTGCTGATTTTCTAGCTGGCACGATGAGAATAACAGTAGAGGATATTATCATGCTGCTACTCCGCCACCTGATCACAGTAGGTTTTCACATTCTGTCTTCATCTCAGAAGCAGAATTATTCACCTGCATATACCTCGCGCCTTTGTTGTTGGATGTTTTAGAAAAACCTAGTAATTGATGCCTGCCAGTTAATACTATCGGTAAAATTCCTTTAAAGTGGCGTCCAGGGGAGGGGTCCAGGTTCACTCAAGGATCTTGGGTTTGGTGAAACAAACAAAAATAAAAGGCTTAAAAATATTGTGTTTTGTTTCATATAAATCGCTAGTTTAACTTTAACAAAGTTAAGAATATATCTTACTAGATAGTAGTCACATCTTCATTCGCTCCAGAAGTATGGGGTTTGCCTTCTTGCTTCAGGCTTCCTGCGAATATTTGGATAACTCTTTGATGTCTTCCAAAAAACTTTTAGAAAAGAACAGTAAAAAGAAAATGGGAAGTGGTAGGGATGAAAATGTGACAGAATGGTGTCTTAAGGACCCAATACACATTGTATGAACGTATTCCAAACTGGCCACGTTCAGTAGGAGCAGCCCAACGTCTGATGTGTATGGGGGTCTTTTGTCTTCAGAGGAGATAAGCCAATGGCAATACTTTCTTCTTTTCCTGAAGAAAACTTATGAGCACTCGATATGGTTGTAATGTATTTGCCAGGTTGTAAGAGGGTATGGAGGGTCTTTTCCAATAGGTCATGTGCACATGGCATTTTTTTCAAGCAGATGCCACCTGAAAAATTGCCTAATAAAATTAAGATAATGCATAGCATTACGCAAATATGCTGTGTGCACATAGTGTTAGACTAGAGTTCTCCAACCTTAATGACATTGAGACCCACATCCACCTCTGAGAGAGCGTCGCGAGCCACATCCCCTTCTGAAAGAGGGTCGCGAGCCACATCCGGCTCTGAGGCAGGGTCGCGAGCAACATCCGGCTCTGAGGCAGGGTCGCGAGCCACATCCGGCTCTGAGGCAGGGTCGCGAGTCACATCCGGCTCTGAGGCAGGGTCGCGAGCCACATCCGGCTCTGAGGCAGGGTCGCGAGCCACATCCGGCTCTGAGGCAGGGTCGCGAGCCACATCTGGCTCTGAGGCAGGGTCGCGAGCCACATCCGGCTCTGAGGCAGGGTCGCGAGCCACATCCGGCTCTGAGGCAGGGTCGCGAGCCACATCCGGCTCTGAGGCAGGGTCGCGAGCCACATCCGGCTCTGAGGCAGGGTCGCGAGCCACATCCGGCTCTGAGGCAGGGTCGCGAGCCACATCCGGCTCTGAGGCAGGGTCGCGAGCCACATCCGGCTCTGAGGCAGGGTCGCGAGCCACATCCGGCTCTGAGGCAGGGTCGCGAGCCACATCCGGCTCTGAGGCAGGGTCGCGAGCCACATGCAACTCTGAGAAACTGCCCAAAGTCACAACCAGCTCCCACCTCCCTCACAGTAGTGACATCCAGAACCACAGCTAAAGCTTTTTCACAGGAATGTGAGACTGTATACCAAGATCCAGGGGTTCCTACCTCACTGACATTCAGATCTGCTCTTGTATGTGGAGCTACTCGCAAAACTCACCATCTTCTCTTCTTATATGTTCACTACCCCTGGTTCTTATGCACCAAGCTGGAGCACAGCTGTGAGCTAACATGGACCCACAAGCACACATGTGACATCTTGAGTAACAGGATGGGGCTCTAAACTCTAAAGTTTCCTTTGAAACTCATTTTTTAGGTAATTAGTAGGGATAATCTTATTAGTGGCCCAATAAGATAAATAACTGTCAGCCAAACAATGGTTTAACTGGCAGTCATCTATCTAGACCAGGGCTGGGCAACTCCAGGCTTCGAGGGCTGTACACCATGCAGGTTTTCTGTATATCCTTCGCATTTGACCGTTGGTAATTTAATCTCCTGCACAGGTGATGATTCCAACTGTCAAATGCTAAGGATATCCAGAAAACCTGGACTGAGAGCAGTCCTTGAGGTCTGGAGCTGCCCACCCCTGCTCTAGACTCACTCTTCTGAGTTCTAAGGCATTCTCCAAGAGCAGCTGCAGGAGTCCAGTGATGGCGGCTTATCTTGCCAAGAACAAAGGGATCGACAGTCTGAAATCGGGTATGCCAATTTCTTTTTTCTGATCATCATAATGGGAGACCCAGACAATGGGGTTTAGGCAGTCTGCCCTCCGGAGGCCACACTAGGTACTACAAGTTTTTTGTAGTCTCCGCCCCTCCGCCTATAAACCCCCACTGCAGGAGCAGATCCCCAGTCTTACTTCAGTGTGCTCGGAGATCACACCTCTGACTTGCACATCACAGAAGATTTGCTAAGGGTTTTTGTGATGCGGCATGAAGAAAAGTGGGTCCCCTGGACAGGAGATCCCCGGCATTCTCCCTGTCCACCTTTGGGTGCATACAGGTCGAGGTACTTTGGTCCGTGGCCCTCGAGCCTGGACGCGGACTTTATTGTCTGGCCTAGTACTATGCCGTACTCCCTCACTACTCACTTCTGAAGTGCTCTGGTGAGGTGGGAGCCCTGGAGCCTTGCACAGCTCCGTTCCAGTCTGCGGCCTATCCAGGGAAGCGTAACATGCAGACCGGAGCCTGGACCCCCCGTCCGCTGCCCGCTGGACCGGTACCGGACGTGGACCCATTGGGTACAGGTACTCTGTATCTCCCTATGTGGGCCTGGGGGGACATGGTGTGTGTAGCTTATGTGACCATGTATTTGGAACCTCGGTTCCTTCGGGACATGCGGTTCTGGAGGGGGGCCCTGCATGACGGGCACCTCTTATTATCATCCGTATTGCGGGTGTTTGCAAAGTGTGTGGGTGACGGCCGCCATTACAGAAGGTTCTGGCGCCTTATTTTCCCACTGTGTGAGGATCCGGAGCACGTCCCCCTCTGGGCGGTGACGTCACGCTCCGCGCGGCCTATGGGTACTCGGTCTCCTCGGGCTTCTGCTTAGCCGCGCCCACTCATTAGTGGCGCGTCGGCCATTTTCTCCTCATTCCTGTGAGGGATTTGAGGCGTGCACATCGCGCTACGGGGAGACGCTGCAGTTTGCCCGAGGGGGTCGCACACTTGCCGCTCTGAGTCACCGCTTCCCTGGTCGGTATTCCGCTGGGTGTCCGGTGTTAAACCCCTACTGCCCGGTACGGCGCCAGTATGGATGCAGCTGGGAAGAAGGCTACTGCCACGAGGTCCAAGGCCTGCAAACAGTGCATGGGACAGGTAGCTGGGGAGGGCACTTGCGCAGCTTGCGGTCTCACTGGGCTTGGTCCCAGTGGTTCTGCCTCAGATGCGACAGCATCACTGCTCTCCCCTGAGGTTCAGGGGAAGCAGGGCCATGGGATGTACAGAGGTCTTTTAATGATACTGTAGTGTCCAGAATGTCTTCCATGTCGCAATCGTTGGAGGCTATACTGAGGAGGCTGTCTGATTCAGCCCCCCAGGCAGGGTCCCTAGGGGTTAACCCCATGCAGGGAGAGAGCTCTCATAAGAGACCTCGCTGGGAGGATACCCCCGAGGATGGTGAACATCGTTCCTCTGATGAGGACCGTCCATCTGATAGTGAGGATGAGGGAAGAAACCCTGACCCTGAGCCCCGGCACCACAAGGCTCCCTCAGAGGGTCCAGGGGACGGTGTGGAGGATTTGGTTGCCTCCATTAACGAGACCCTGGGGCTCGTCCCCCCGGCTGCGGTGGTGGATAGACCGCAGAAGGAATCTTTCCAGTGGCTGCCACCATTAGGTCAGTCACGGGGTCTGTTCACTGACCACTCCAATTTTTGGCGAGTGGTCAGGACGCCCAGGGAGCATCCTGAGAGGCGTTTCGTTAGGAAAACTAAGGATTCACGTTATCCTTTTCCTAAGGAGGTTCTGGAGGAATGGTCGCGCTCCCCTAGGGTGGATGCTTCCTTGACCAGAGTTGCCGCTCATTCTCTTTTTTCGGCGGAGGATAGTTCCTCTCTGAAGGATCCTATTGACAAGCAATGCGAGTCATATGCTAAGTCTATATATGAGGCTGTGGGTTCTTCTTTTGCGCCAAACTTTTCTATGGTTTGGACATTGCAGGCCATTACTGCGTGTCTGGAGGGGATCACCGATATCCCGGGGTCTGACCCGGAGGTGACAGCTCTTGCCAACAAGGCTAAGGCCTATGCTGATTACGCCAGAGCGGCTGCCTTTGAAACAGCTAATCGGACTGCCGTGGCCTCTGCTAATGCGGTGGTTTTGCGCAGATTGCTGTGGATGCGCCTCTGGGACTCGGATAAGGTGTCCAAGAGGATTTTGCAAGTCATGCCGTTTTCGGGCGATAGACTTTTTGGGGACGAGCTGGATAAGCGGATTAAGGAGTTTACTGAGAAGAAGATCCCTCAGAACAAACCCAAGCCGAAGAGATCTCAGAAATGGAACCACAGACAGCGGTCCTTTCGTCCCAGCTCACACTCGTCTGTCTCGTCCGCGCGGTCGGACAAAGGAGGTAAAACCTCTGGTCCCTGGCATAACAAGAATCGCCAGAAGAAGCCAGCGGGGGCCGCAGCAGCTGCCGCCCCCAAGGCGACCTCTGCATGACTCGCTCCCGACTCCTGCCACCCCACCGGTTGGAGGACGCCTGGCCCTGTTTCAGGACGTATGGCTTCTTCGCGTTCAAGACCGGTGGGTGAGAGACATTGTCTCTCGGGGCTACAGGATCGAGCTGAAGTCCTTTCCTCCAAACCGTTTCTTTCTTTCCTCCCCGTCACCGGAGAAAGCTCAGGCTTTTCACCAAGTCCTGATTGGTCTTCAAAGGGACGGAGTTGTGATACCAGTGCCATCTGGGGAACGTTTCAGAGGATTTTACTCCAACCTCTTCATTGTTCCGAAGAAGGATGGTTCGTTTCGCCCAGTGCTGGATCTGAAATTGTTCAACCAACATGTGCAAGTGCGAAAGTTTCGCATGGAGTCCCTGCGCTCGGTGATAGCAGCCATGTCTCAGGGAGACTTCCTGGCATCCGTGGACATCAAGGATGCCTATCTGCATGTGCCGATTGCGCCAGCTCATCAACGATGGCTCCGGTTTGCAGTGGGAGAAGAACACTTCCAGTTTGTGGCGTTGCCGTTCGGTCTGGCCTCGGCCCCGCGGGTCTTCACGAAAGTGATGACGGCAATGGTGGCAACCCTGCATGCTCAGGGTCATGCCGTGATACCTTACCTGGACGATCTGCTGATCAAGGCCCAGTCGAGGGAGTTGTGTCAGGGGAGCCTGGATGCGACTCTCCAGGCTCTGGAACAGTTTGGGTGGATCTTGAATCTCCCAAAATCCACACTGGTGCCAACGCAGTCATTGACTTATCTGGGCATGGATTTTCACACGGCCCCGGCCCTGGTGTTGCTACCCCACAAGAAGCAGACCTCCATCCAGTCGGCGGTTCGAGCTCTTCTTCATTCCCCACGATCTTCCTTGAGGGGATTAATGAAGCTAGTGGGGTGCATGGTGGCGGCAATGGAGGCAGTGCCTTTTGCGCAATTTCATCTCCGCCCTTTGCAGCTGGAGATTCTCCACAAGTGGAACAAAAGGACATCATCTCTGGACAGAGTGGTGTCTCTCTCTCACCAGACGAAGGAATCTCTTCATTGGTGGCTTCAGCCCCGTCACTTGGCACGGGGACGGTCCTTCCTGCAACCTTCGTGGTTAGTGGTGACCACGGATGCCAGCCTGACTGGCTGGGGTGCGGTGTTCTTGCACCACAGGGCTCAGGGTCTCTGGACGGTGTCAGAGTCCTCCCTACAAATCAATGTCCTGGAAATCAGAGCGATTTACCTGGCCCTTCTGGCTTTCCACCGTTTTCTGGCAGGAAAACACATAAGAATTCAAACGGACAACGCGACGGCCGTCGCGTACGTCAACCATCAGGGCGGGACTCGAAGTGCCCAGGCCCTTGCCGAAGTCCACCGCATTCTGTCATGGGTGGAGGACAACGATTCGTTGATCTCAGCAGTCCACATCCCGGGAGTGGACAATTGGGAGGCCGACTACCTAAGCCGGCAAGGCATGGACGCCGGAGAGTGGTCTCTTCACCCGGACGTCTTCCAGTCCATCTGTCAACGATGGGGAACCCCAGATGTGGATCTGATGGCCTCTCGGCTCAATCACCAAGTTCCGCAGTTCATGGCGCGGTCATGGGACCCGCAGGCTCTAGGAGCAGACGCATTGGTCCAGGATTGGTCCAGGTTCCATCTTCCGTATGTGTTCCCGCCGTTGGCATTGATTCCCAGGGTCCTGCGCAAGATCAGGACGGAATGTCGCAGAGCCATTCTAGTGGCGCCGGATTGGCCCAGGAGGTCTTGGTATCCGGACCTGTGGCAGCTCGCAGACGGGGAGCCGTGGAGACTGCCAGAAAGACCGGATCTCCTGTCTCAGGGTCCGTTCTTCCATCTCAATTCCGCGGCCCTCAAGTTGACTGTGTGGCCCTTGAGTCCTGGCTCTTGACTCCCAGAGGATTTTCTTCCTCGGTTGTTTCCACCTTGACCAGGGCCAGACGGCCGGCCTCGTTGAAGATCTATCACAGGACTTGGAAAATTTTCTTTTCCTGGTGCGCTTCAGTTGGGAAGAAGGCTTGGCCATTCCGTCTCCCAACGTTGCTTTCCTTCCTTCAATCAGGAATGGAGATGGGACTGTCTCTCAGTACTCTGAAGGGACAAGTGTCGGCACTGTCGGTGCTGTTTGACAAGCGTTTGGCTAAGATACCAACGGTCCGTACGTTTCTGCAAGGAGTTAGCCGGGTGGTTCCACCGTACAAACGTCCTCTCGATCCTTGGGACCTCAATGTGGTCCTGGCGGCCTTGCAGAAGCCTCCTTTTGAGCCTTTGAGGGATATTTCTCTAGTTCGCCTTTCCCAGAAAGTGTTTTTTCTGGTGGCCATTACATCGCTCAGGAGGATCTCGGAATTGGCAGCGCTCTCTTGCAAGTCCCCATTCCTGGTGGTGCATCAGGATAAGGTGGTGTTGCGCACGAGGCCCGAATTCTTGCCTAAGGTGGTGTCACCTTTCCATATTAATCAGGAGATTGTTCTCCCTTCTTTTTGCCCTAAACCGATTCACCGGTGTGAGAAAGAGTTGCACACTCTGGACCTGGTGAGGGCTATCAGGATTTATGTGTCTCGTACTGCATCGGTACGCACCTCGGACTCTCTGTTTGTCCTTACGGCTGGTCGCTGTAAGGGTCCCCGGCCTCCAAATCTACTTTGGCTCGGTGGATCAAAGCTCCTATTCAGGAAGCTTACCGTTCTTCTGGTATGCCTCTCCCGGTGGGATTGAAGGCTCACTCTACCAGGGCCGTGGGTGCCTCTTGGGCTCTGCGGCACAGGGCTTCGGCTCAACAAGTTTGTCAGGCAGCCACTTGGTCTAGCCTCCATACGTTTACCAAACATTACATGGTACATGCCCATGCCTCTGCGGATGCGAGTTTGGGCAGGCGGGTCCTACAGGCGGCGGTGGCTCACCTTTGAGGTGCCCCGCAAATCAAACGTCTCATAGGAACTCTTTTCCCGCCCTGGGGTGTTGCTTTAGGACATCCCCATTGTCTGGGTCTCCCATTATGATGATCAGAAAAAAGAGAATTTTGTTTACTTACCGTAAATTCTTTTTTCTTGAATCATTAATGGGAGACCCAGCACCCACCCAGTTGTCCCGTTGGACGTTTTGTTGTGTTTTGAACCTATTGACTCAGGCTTCTTTGGCTAGCATTGTTCGCAGCCATGCCTAGAGTTGTGGTGTGGGTTGCCTCCTCGCAGCTTGTGAACTAAACTGGGGATCTGCTCCTGCAGTGGGGGTTTATAGGCGGAGGGGCGGAGACTACAAAAAACTTGTAGTACCTAGTGTGGCCTCCGGAGGGCAGACTGCCTAAACCCCATTGTCTGGGTCTCCCATTAATGATTCAAGAAAAAAGAATTTACGGTAAGTAAACAAAATTCTCTTTTTTTCCCCGACAACATCTAACAGAGTAGTAGGGAGGCCCCAATACATGTTAGTTTATCGTCCAAGCCCTGGTGGGAATGGTCTAATGTGTATGATCTCAACTTGTCTGAGGCTTGTGATGTGAAAGGAAGCAAAGGAGGTAGAATATTATTGATCTCTCAATCTGCCTTTGAGATTCGTGCTTTTGCAGAGTAGGTTGAGGAAGTGCAGACATATTTGTCCTTGTTCGATAAAATGTCTGTGAGACTTGTGCTATGAGTGCTAAGGAATCATATTGGTCTCTTATCATGTCTAAGATTAGTGCTGTGAGGTGGGAGGATAGGTCCCCAGAGACAGTACTGCACCTCATCCAGTCTGCACATTGTTTGTTTTCTGAATCTCAGTATGACCCCCTTTTTATGTACATCCATGTTTCCATTAAAATTGTATTATTTAGATTTTGTGTTGTCTCTTGTAGTCCAGGCGGGTTGTTCGCCAACCAGTGCTTAACTACATGGTCTTTTTGGTCTGATAGTGCATCTCAGAAATTATAAACTGTATTGAGGAAGAGCCAGTTCCCTCACCCACCAATACACATAAATTCGGTGATAATGAGTCTTATCGAAAATACCGTAAAGATCGGTCTAGCCATCTCCTCCTGTAGACTAGATATCTGCGCATATGACCAAAACATATGAAGCAAATCTGCCCCCTCCTCCCCACAGTGAGGACACCTTTCGTCAGTTCTGAGTTTCATTCTAAATAATACCTTCGGGGTTCTCTACTCCCTATGGACAAGGAACAATTGAGAGCTTCTCTGCGTTGTATCGATCTAGATCATTTTTATGGATTCCAAAACTCTTTCCCACTCCCCCAGTGTGACTGAGCCTATAACTCTTTACCACCCCATCATAGAATTGGCCATGAGGTCTCCCAAAATACCTATCAGTAAAGAATTAATGTTTTTTGGCCCACCAGCCTTTAGTACATAGTCCGGAATCCCGCTATGTGACACCATTTGGTCCGCGATACTTCCCTGCACTCCAAAGGCATGTCTTAATTGCAGATAATTACGGATCAATATATACAATCACTCGTATCTTGAAGTGAGAAACAGTGCAAAGGATAATATTCCTTCTGTCACCTCCACCGATAGAGGGGAGAGCTTTCAACTGGAAAACTCCTTTAACATCTTGCCAGAAATCATCTGCTCAATGGTGATATAAGTACTTCAAACATATTCTTAAAGCCGTAATGTAATACCTCCTCGAAAAGCAGCGAGCTCTACAAGTATATGGTGTGAACCGTTCTGGGTAAAATCGTGCTAGTATTCATGCATCATTACATTGGGGAAGTGAGATAAAATGATTCATGATCATCTCTCTCTCTTCTCCTGGTCCCAGATTATGGTGGTTGGGGGATCTCCGTGATAGCCGTCAGGTTAATCAGAGTTCAAAAGGTACAATCAAGTCATATCTGTTCATTGCGCCATCAGAAGAGCATGTTCACAGCTCACTGTATACAATTGCTCGTATCGTGAAGCAAGAGACTTGGTGCAAAGCATAATATTCCTGCTGTCACCGATACCGGCATATGAATGCATCTGCAATGTGGGTGCCCCGCGCTCTGTTACTGTAGCAACCAGATGTGTCTTTATTAAGTGCGGATCGTTAAAGGCGATGGCGGTAGCAATATACTCAGCAAATTTGCATGACAATTGAGAATTAATTGTCTCTCGAATAGTAATGATCGCAGTCACTTCTGTTATTGCAGCTGTACACTTGCAAAGTAGAAATGAAGAGCAAAACAAAAGCTTCTTTCTTGAGCATTGCATCGCTTCCAGGCTCATAGGAATATGACAGCAGAACGGGGACCTGTTGGGTAATCTCCTCCATCGCTTTATTCACTGTCTGTTTTTGTTATGAGTATGAAAGGAACAAGTAATGATTTATAAAACACTACAAATGCCTGCTGGGCCGGAAAAGTCAGGGCCGAGTCTGTGTTTCCCTGATGAATATCTTGCCATTGTTGCTTAGAGGCTTCAGATTTGCTGTGCAGCCAGTACTGGAGGAGGGTGCCATGGCAGACGGACACCTGACAGATGGATGCCACCTTTACTGAAAGCCTTAAAAGTGAACTGTGCTTTGAAGATACTTTGCATAAAATCGTACTGGTCAATTTAAGAACCTTTTTGTAATACATCTTTATCAGTGAATTCTGCTTCGTTCTCCACTTATGAACCTCTTCTTCAACTCCCCCTTTGCCTTTGCAACTTGTCATCAGTTCCGATAAAACCGTTCACCCCTGTCTTGCCCAGAGCGGTTGGAACTACTGTCTCACTGTGGAGTCAGGTTACATCTCTTAGGGTATCGTCACACCTGGCGAAGTCGGTGGCAATATTTTTAGGCGAAGTTGGGGCGTGGCCTTTCGCCGCCGACATCGCCGATGCGTCGCCCAATGTGACTGGGCGAGGGCGACGCATTTGAGTGGTCGCCTGGTTTCAGAGCAGTGCTCTGCAACCAGGCGGCTGATCTGGGGCGATGTGTACACACTGCCCCTTGTAAACGGCCAACGGCGACCTGACAGGCGATGGGAGCCATAGGCGATGGGAGCCATAGGCTCCCATTGTACTGCATCGCCGCTGGGCAATGCCGCCTGTCAGATCGCTGGTGCGTCGCCGGAGTGTCACCCCATGTAAATGGGGGACGGCAACGCTGGCGGGGTGCCAAAAACGTGCGCGCTCCTGCCCGTCGCCGCCGACATCTGTCGTCGCCAGGTGTGACGTGGCCCTAAGTATTCACTACGGAAAGCGGTAGGAGGACTGAGGCTCAGAGTGAGGAAAGAAAAAAAGGGGGACACAAAAATATTCGACTGAACTTTGTAACAATTTTTACCTCACCCTAGAGCTGGATTCAACCCAACTCAGTAATTCTGAATATTATCCTCTATGATGCCGAAGCACAATGTGCTAGCCAAATTATGAAAAGCAGGAATCAGTCTGTGTGTGTTGTGTGTGGGAGACATTACAGCAGATTGTCTTCTCCAAGCTAAGTTAAAGCTGCTTTCACATCAGTGTTTTTAACTTCGCAACAGATCCAGCAGATTTACCGCATTTGCCGCGTAACGGTCACTCTTGCGCTACACCCGTGGCAAGCCCCATTCATTCTCTATGGGGCTTGTGGTCAGGTGCAGCAAGTGCGTTTTTGCCGGATCTGGCACTTGCAGCACAGGAACAAAACTGCAACAAGCCATGTTTATTTTTTTTCCCTCGTTGCAAGTGCCAGATCAGATAAAACTGCACTTGCTGTACCTGACCACAAGCCCCATAGAGAATGAATGGGGCTTTACGCAGGTGTACCGCAAGTGCGGCCATTATGCGGCAGTTGCCGTAAATCTGCCAGATCTGCCGCAAAGTAAAAAAAAAATGCTAATGTGAAAGCAGCCTAATTTATGCAGATTAAAGGGGTTCTCCAGGAATGTAATAAAATGTTCCCTGTTGCGTGACTCAAACTGCAACCTATCCTAGTCACATGTTAGAAAGGACTGCAGGCTGAAGAAACACCGCTCCTGAGAACTGTCTTAACTGACATCAGTTTTCTTATGCAAGAAAAAAAGACTGAATTTCATCAGTTATTTTCATTAGTGTCATTAGTTTGGTAAGAATATCATCATTTTTTTTCTTACTGGTGAAGGAAAAAAATTCTCCACTTTCTCCAATTTATTGGTCAACGGAAAAACGGCCAGCATACAGTTAACATCTGCTGTCATTGCTGTATTGCTGTTGATTTTTTTTTTTCACGGACCCATAGACTTTTATAGCTGAGTGTGAGCCAAAATCCCAATCAATATGTGACATATTTTTGTGATTTTGCATACATCACTTGGCCCATAAAAAATATCACCAACACAGACAATTACTGGTACAAGTACTATCTGTGAAGAACACTGATGGTACTTTGACAGACCCACCTCACAGCCCTGTCCCCGACTTCTTTAGTATGTCGGAGACACGTAATGCAGTCTTGCCACTGTGCCCCTGGTGTCCAGATGGGAAATACTAGTGTCTTCTTTCCTATCATGAATTTACCTGTTCATAGAATGGAAATGTGTGTATTCCGGTCCTGGATTTTAATTTGAGGTTGGACAGGTACATCACACAGTTGTGGGAAAATATGTATATGTTTGTCCCAATATCTCAGACTGCAAAATATGTCTGCCATATTTGTGTGAACTATGCACATCCCAATATTAATAATTTTCCACTGGAGTCTACATTTCTGATGATTGCTGTTTTGCCCACAGGGTGTGAGGATGTTGAGTGGACTCCTAGACCACTGCTGGTGCGGTGGTAGCTGTATACCCAATACTCAAGAGGCAAGAGAGTGATGTTAGTAAAAATAAATGATATTTATTGAGGAAAGCTAAGAAAAGATGAAAGGTGCCTGAGGGAAGGACCCTCTGGATCGCGACATTGTACACCAGACAAGAGGGTAACCCCTATACAGGGATACACCCATTACAACACCAGGAGGTCTGAATGCCATAAATCCTGGACCAGAGGGTCATCCCGTATAGACTGGACAGTAGATATGTAGAGAAATACTGGCTCTGTCAGAGAGATGAATCCTGGGAGAGCCTTTCAATCCCAGAGAGAATGATCCAGCTGGTAAAGGAATCCAGACGGTTCTGTGCACACCAGAAGAGGCCTGATCAGCCTCAGGATTCTGTGGAGACAGAAGTGTTAGTATCATGCAGAGCAAAGAGCAACATTCTTCCTAATGCAGAACTCAACAGAGAGAGGTCAGGACAGCAGCAACAAGCACAGAGAATGAACACGTTGCCCAGGCACCTCCCATAGGGGAAGGATGCCTTTTATGCTTAGAGCAGCTCAGCACTCATGCATAGACCTAATGGGAAACAGGTGTAGTGCTCCTATAAGTGTGTGCAGGATGCTGAGCACGCATCTTAAGAACTGCCCAGGAAAACTGCTAAGAAAGACGCAGGTTCCTAGCAGAGAAGGAGACAGATGGTCGCATGGAACCATGACCAGGGTGAGCAGAACCAGTGGAGCTGTGTGGTGAGCGCTGATCTCACTGCTTAGCAGAGACCAACCCC
This sequence comes from Allobates femoralis, assembly GCA_033576535.1. Lineage (NCBI taxonomy): Eukaryota > Metazoa > Chordata > Amphibia > Anura > Aromobatidae > Allobates > Allobates femoralis. The sequence goes on from JARQOC010000001.1 coordinate 42,949,854, forward strand.
GCAGCCAAGGCATGACATCTGCTTTGATCAATCCCTGTGAAATGCCCTTGCCTGCCCCTGCCCCTGTATGTACGCACTCCAGCCTTCCTATCTTTCCACTTCATGATGTTATAGCTTGACCCTGCAGGAGTTCTATAGCTACAATGAAGATGTCCTCTGATTTTCTCCTCTATTATTAATTTTCCTCACTGTTTCATTGATAATTGAACCCATTTGTTGGTGGATGGAGACATCTGATCTCAGATTGCCACTTCGAATAAGAGGACTATGACTTAGTTGATTGGCAAGAATGAATGGCATTACGTCTCCCATATTCTTCACAGAACTCATAGGTAAAAAACTGACATATGACTGAGACCCAAGTCCAACAAATACTGATGCTTCATATCTCTTGTGGAGTTGATGTAAGATTAAACATTTACTAGTTTTTTCAGTAAATTACAGATATTCACCAAATATTCTCCTGGGACCCCCAGCGATCTGGTTATTGTCAAAGTATTTCTAAATAGAAGATACTGTCCCCAGTGGGAAAGACTGTTTAAAAGAGGCTGCCTCAATAAGTTCCATTAGGCTTTATTTTACATTATATGAGGGTCCCTAGGACAGAATCGTTTACTTGCCAAGGGTGATGCTCTTTTGGGATTTGTCGCTCTCACTTTGCAAGTTGTCCAATTATTGAAAAGGCTTCAACGTGATACTTTTAACTGCATGTATGGATATTCTATAGATACATGAGAAACTGTCATATTGGGACCGCCGCTGATGTCCAGGATGATAGGCGAAGAAAAGTGATTTATGGTTTTACAGTACAAGTTAGAACTTATTCACTGTGTCCCTACTTGGCTGGAGGACGGACTCCATCTGTGATTTACAACCCTACTGGACTCATGAGCTCATAAATTCCAAGATGCTCTGAATCTTTTTCACAAAACTATATATTGCATTCTTTGTCCGACTCAGAGATTTCTATTCCTGGGGAATAGACGCAACATTGCAAACAAAAGGTCATTTATATTTGTGGCCAGCACAATTCTGTGATGTCTCAGCAGTCGAATCCTCAGCGATCATGTGAACTGGGAATATTCGCAATTAGAACAAATACCATCATGTTTATCCTCACCCATCTAAGAGCAGAATAAAGTGGGGGCCAAGAGCCTGGTTCCGTCAGTGTGTCACTTACTGGACTTCTTGCTGTATTGATAAATGACAGTCTTTGCTGCAACTCTGCTAGTCTTCTGATGAGCTCCTGCTATGTAATCCTTTGATATTCATGATCCCAAGTTATTTTCATACCCTCCCTGCTGATTTGTATGTCTGCCTATACACAGTTTAGGCAAAAAGGAATGGATCAATGCAGCAGTAAGGTTATACAGGGATCATTGAGAGGACTAGCAGAGCTGCAGCAGATTAATGGGTGATTTTTTTTTTCAAAAGTGAAGTGAGGAGTCCAGTAAGTGACACATCGCTGTAATTAACGTCTCTGTCGCTACATTATTCTGCTATCAGATTAGCTTCCATTGCAATCTGAGATTACCATACCGTGGAAGAAAAAAAATGATCTGAAATGGAAAAATATTTACGCAGATACTGAACCAGTATAGTGCATCATGCTCCACCAGCTCCTGTTACCACTGCTCACAGCAGCAGCAGCCGTTTGGTTGGGCACAGTGTGGCTATCGTCTTACTCGCGGCTACCACTCTACTGAAGTTGTAAAGGACCTCAACCTACTCGGATCATTGATACTCAAGATTTAGGGATGACTCCAAAAGTCAATCGAAGAATATCTATGAGAAAATCAACAATGAAGTCACTGCACTAGGTCTTCACATCAAGAAACATTTCACTGGTGATGAAGACACAGCTCGTACAAGGGCTGGTTTATTCTGTAGTAACAGATGGAAGTGAAACCTGCACTATAAAAGAATGAGAGAAAAAAAAAAATCAACACCTTTGAAATGTGGTAGTGAAGAAGGATGTTAACAATACCATGGATGGCAAGAGGAACTAACAAATCAATTTTGGAACAAATCAAGCCAGACATGTCACTTGAAGCAAGGATCACCAAGCTACGACTTTCCTACTTTGGACACCTCATACGAAGAGAGAAATCGTCTGAGAAAGACATCCAGGTAGGGAGAATAGAAGGAACAAGGCAAAGAGGAAGACCAGCAACCTGATGGCTTGATACTGTCAAGAATGTGACAGCGAAACCCTGGTGGACCTATCTAGTCTTCGCAAGATTGATCTTCCTTCTGAGCGTTCATCCATCAAGTCACCATGTCTTGAGATTGAGCTGAAGGCCGGTAAATAAAATAATTATAATTTAATGCAGTTCAACTTGTAAAGTTAGCCAAGTTTGTATTGTGAGGTAGCGCCCCCTTGGGGTCTCGCTTGGCAGCGGAATTGATGCAACCAGTTGTGTGTTCTTAAAACAACACAATGTTCAGTAGTTTATTAATAAATGTCATAAACCGCTTGTAATGCACAGTTCACATGGTAATACACAGTTCACACTTTCATGGAACAATTCCAGCCTTTTCCACTGGCAGATGCGCCTGCCCGGCAGTGTTTGCTTATTTCCTTGCTAAATGGGACACTTGAGACCCTCCCAGTCTCTCTTAATGGCAGTGTCCCCACACGGGCCATGACATCTAGTCCATGACGGTGCCACTGTGGCTACTGATCTTACTCCATCAGTTACAGAGGCTGCTGCCTCTCACTGTCCATATGGACTCCAGCCTGATCCAGGCCCAGACCAGATTCAAGCTTCCTGAGCTCCAGATTACTTCGAGGTATCTCCCAGGTCTCCTCACCATGTTCAGGAGCTCCAAACCCTTTGTGTCTGGCCAAAAGGCTCCACTCAACACAAAGGAACAGGACCTGTGCTGACCTCACCGGAACTGTGACCAGGAGGGAGTCAGCCTATGTCTGATCTGACACACCCATGGGAGGAACCCAGTTCTTCAGACACTCCCATGGCTTTTCCAACCTGAAGTCTAGCACATGTAATGCATTTTCTGCACCTGTGGAAGCTCCAGTCCCAGCATAGGTATTTTCCAGGCAGCCAGCCGCTGCACCACAGTATGTAGACAACGTTAGAAATATTACAAATATTACAAATATTTATATCGATGTGGCTAAAAAAAGGAGATTTTTGTGTACTCACCGTAAAATCCTTTTCTCTTAGCCTCTAATTGGGGGACACAGACCGTGGGTGTTATGCTGCTGTCCACTAGGAGGCGACACTAGGCAGAATCTGCAAAAGAGTTAAATGTTTCCTCCTCTGCAGCATTACACCCCCGAACAGGAAGTGATTCTCCAGTTTTGTGCTAAAGCAGTAGGAGAGTTACCAGATAACAACATTGACACAGGAAGTCTACGCAGGCGTCCTGTGTAAACAAATATACTTAACAAGGTAATAACAGTGTAACAAGGCCTGAAAACAAACAGGCACGTTAGTAAACAGTTAAGAGTTTGCAGAGTAATACTAGTACCACAAGGCCTGTAACTAGGCAGGCGCATGTGGAAAACAGTGAAGAGTTAACAAAGTAATAATCGTATAACAAGGCCTGTAACTAAACCGGCTCACAGTACTACAAGGCCTGGAAATAAACAGGCACAAGGTTAAACAGTCAACCGAGTGATAGGCAAACATGTTAACCATGTAACAGCTGAGAAGCTATGTGAACTGTAGAAAAGGCCCACAAGGGCAACGGGGTGGGTGCTGTGTCCCCCAATTAGAGGCTAAGAGAAAAGGATTTTACGGTGAGTACACAAAAATCTCCTTTTCTCCTTCGCCTCATTGGGGGACACAGACCGTGGGACGTCCCAAAGCAGTCCCTGGGTGGGAAGAACAATGGAACTAGTGACACTGAGCATGGTCAGTGAAGAACTATGCACCGACAGGCGAGCTGCTGCCGTCTGGATGGCACATGTACCCAGACCTGCGTTTGTCGAGGACTGAGTGTAAGCACTATAGTGGCTTAAGTTTGGGTGTAGGCTGACCTTTTGGCTGCCGATACACTTGTTGCGCCGATACCTCTTACCGAACTGTCCAGGAAGCTTCCACGGCCGTACTAGAATGTGCCGTGACCTGCCGGAAGGGAAGAGTCCTTGAAGGTATAAGCGTCTTGGATGGTTAGAGGGATCCGCCTGGTTAGGGAAGCCTTAGAGGCTGACGTGTCTTTATGTCTGCCCATTGAAAGAAGGATAAAGGGGAATCCGACCTCTTAGATGGGCGCTGTCTTGGATGCCCCAAGCAAAAAAACAAAACGATTACCCATGTGTGATGGGATCTTGCTGATAAAGTTGGTGTCCGTTCTGTGACTACGGTCATTACAATATCCTGGAAAAAACAAAAACCCTTGGTTAAATTCTAGGTGTCAAAGGCTAAGCCATTAACCTCGGACGTGAGGAATTCTGAGGGAGAACTGGCCGTGATCGAGCAGGTCTGGACTGTCTGTGAGACGTCCTGGTACTGCTGCTCTAAATTGGACAAGTCTGCGCAGCAAGCGCGTGTGGGTCAGTCTGAGACCGCGAAGATGATTCCACAATGTCCTCGTTTGATATTCCAGACTATCCGTTAGTGGTGAAAATATATAGGAGAGACGGATACCGGTCCAGGCTTGGACTAATGCGTCTGTGCCACTGACTGTGGATCCTGAGACCAGGCCAGGAAGGCCGGGACCGTGGCATTGAGGCGTGACTCCGTCAGGTCCATATCTGTGGTTTCCTGGCGTTGGCGTTTCGACGGAGGACTTCTAGATGAAGGGGCTAGTCCCCTGAGTCCATCCCTTGGTGGATTAGGAAATCCGCCTCCTAGATGTGTACACCTGGTAGGAGAACAGCTGGCATTACAGTGTTCCAAGGTTTCCACCTAGTAAAGGATGGGGCGAACTTGTCATCGCTTAGACTGCGGGTTCCCCCCTGGTGGTTGACATATGCCACAGATGTGGCATTGTCTGACTGTATCCTGACATGTTCAAATGCCAGAAGGTAACTGAAAGATTTCAGTACTAGAGATACTGCATGAATGTTCGTAGATTGAGGGGCATCTTCGAGACAGGGCAAGACTACTGCCCTGTGCATGGTGATGGGGGCACATCGCACTCCATCCTGTTTTCGTGCAACGCCTGAGCAAGGATAATTGCAAAGGCCGGCGACTCAGCCGAGCCAATGAAACTGACTTCCAAGCTGCCACTATGCTGTCTAGGACTCTTATAGCAGTTGTGAAGAATTGAGGAGACCTCTGACGGAGGTTGCTGATTCCAAGCCGAAGAATCCGTGCCTTGTCTGGGGAATTTCGGCTAGAGCTGTGGAGGTGTTGCAACTAAAGGCCGCTATTTTCATGCGATGATGTGCGTCCAATACGGCTGAGACTCCATACATGATGCTGCAGTATGTGGCCGTCAGGAGTACGCAGCGGAGCAGGGACTCCTGGAATGTGTATGCTGTGCTGCAGCATGTGCCTTGCAATTGCGGTAGACCTGTGGAGGTTGATCCTACAGAGTCTTCTTAACGAGCACGGTGCAAATGCCACTGTTCGCAGACCTTGAAAGTCATGCATTGATAAAAGGGTCCTCCAGAAATGGGAGACTGCTGAATTGTAGTATAGACATTGCCAACTTCAGGCTGGGAAAAAACTTTGTAGTGTTTTCGCTCCAGGCCCTTTTTAGCCTTGCGCCCACTCCCTGTGCTGACGCTTCGGGGGCTCCGATGTCAAGCAGGCAGAGGGCGGGCGGTTGAGCCAGTGATGTCACGGCTAGGCCGAAGCCAGGGCCTCGCGAAAATCGCGGGGCCCAGGAACGGCAGAGGCCCGGCGCGGAGGTCCGGAGGGAGCCGGAGGTCAGGAGCAGCGCTGGCCGAAACCGGAGGCTGCGCCCACAATAGTGCATCGCCGGTGTGCTGCGCTGCACACAGCGAGCGCTATCCCACCTGAGTATTCTCTTTTTGACTCCTGAGTCGAGAAAGGACAGAGTGCGTGAAGAATACTCGGGCCACGTTCATACGGGGTCCAGAAGGGCCCATCCATTGGGATAACGCAGTCTGGGGTCTGCGAGGGCCTGCCTTGAAGCGGGCTGTTCAGAGCGCTCGCACCTGTCATCTCAACCCAAGTACCTAATATAGGTATGGTGAGGATTGGCAACAGGGCTCGCAATCCACTTTCTGCGACCCAGAGTTTCGTTGATGTAGTTTGGGGACGGAGGCCAGCCAGGCCTTGTACCGTCGCAGCTTCAACCCGAGCCCCCAACAGTGGGGAGTCGAGGAAGAAGTATGGTGTATAGCAATCTCGGCTACAACCCAGCGCCTCCAACAGTGGGGCGCTGAGGAGGGAGTATGCTATGGGTCTTAGGTCCCAGAGACCCGTAGCAAAATTACTCGTGCAGTTGCGGATCCGAGGTATATAAGCCTGCGTCTTGTGAGACTTGACTGTCATCACCGCCAACCAGAACTCCAGCTGTGAGATTTGGAGAGGAATGGCAACGGTCCTGGGATCCTTGCGGTTGTCAGGTAATTGTAGATTACATCAACTTCAACTGTGCTCTCCAACAATGGAGGGCCGAGGAAGAAACCTGCGAGTTAAAGTAGTAGTAATTCCACCACAAACTAGTTCTCTCAACTGTGTGAGGGCCTGGGAAGGGTATGATGGCGAGTATTTGAGGTTTGAAGATCAACAGGGCTCCGCCAACGATGGTGGATCGATTAAAAAAGGCATGTCGGTGGTTAGCACTGCAGCCTTTGCAGCGCTGGGGTCCTGAGGTCCTGGGTTCAATTCCCACCAAGGACACTAAGGACAACATCTGCAAGGAGTTTGTATGTTCTCCCCGTGTTTGCGTGGGTTTACTCCGGGCGCTCCGGTTTCCTCCCACATTGTAAAGACATACTGATAGGATGTTTAGATTGTGAGCTCCAAGAGAGACAGCATTACTGATGTATGTAAAGTGATATGGAATTAATAGCGCTATATAAATGAATAAATTATTATTATTATTATTCCTTAAACCTAGCTGCCCCCGGGTAAGCTATCAGGTCGAATAGGTGTAACCACATGTACCTGTATCTGGCACGGTGGTAGGAACAACTGCTATTGGTCCGTGCGCTGGGCAGAGGGACTCTGCCTGTACTGCTCTGGGGATAGTCAGTATTCCTCGTAATATGATATTACTCTATACCCGGTGTACAGGGGGTAGTATTACATGTTCCATGCATGGTGTAAGGGGAGGGGGGGGGAAGGAGGACAGGTCGCAGCAGGCTGTATCATGCTAGCTGCCCTTCAGTAACTGTCGGAGGCCGCAGCACAGCTTTGTGCCAATGGGTCCCTGTGTACACCGCACTGGCTGTAATGTTGGACAAGGATCCTGAGATGAATCCCTATGTTCCTCTTATCTCCTGCAAGCAGGATAGGGACAAAGGGATGCCGCAGTGGTGGCAAGCATGAGCCTGCTGCCATCTGCCTCTTAGTGGGTGCCCCTGCAAATATTCCGCCCAGTACTGAGCCCTAGTAGCAACCCTAGTGTTTTTAGGGTTTTTCCCCACATCGGACTCCTTAGCCATGCCTGCAACGATGGCTTGGTTGGCCCGTCCCCCCTAATGCCTCAGCGCTGTTCGCCGCTGTTATACAGCGGTGTCAGCGCCGGGGCTGTAATGGCGGCGATGTAAAGAAGGGGGGCGGAGCCAGCACGAGAGCGCGCAGAGGAGCTGAGGGCGCCTTTTTCAACCCTGTTCCGCCTCCCGTGCTGACGCTGCGAGGCTCTGACGTCAGGCGGGGGGCGGGCGGTTGGGTGGGGAAAAGGGGCGGTGACGTCTGGCTAGGCCGAAGCCGGGGCCTCGCGTGAATCGCGGGCCCGGGAACGGCGGAGGTCCGGCGCGGAGGTCCGCGGCCGGAACCGGAGGCAACGCTGGCAGGCACCGGAGGCTGCGCCAACGAAAGGGCAGACGCCCCGTTGGCATCCAGAGCACGCTGAGTGATCCACCGCTGCTGTGCTCACCTCCAGAGGAACGGGCGCAGCCGGGATAGTATGGAGCCCGGGGTACGGGGGTGCCCGCTTCCTAGAGACCCTCGTAGTGGGGCACCGTGACCGGCAGCGAAGCAGCCACAACCCAGGTACAGAGAGTGGGGAGTGACTGTTGGTGTGCAACTGAGGCCCGGGGCTCCAGGAGTGTGCTGCAGCCTGTGAATGTGCTCGCTGCTTGCAGGAGCACAGGATCCTGGCAATGGCTACCGATGCCTCAAAATGCGTTCCCCCAGCCCCATGAGGAGCACACAGCAAGCTGGGTGTCCTGGAGTCTGTGCCAATTAGCATTTGGCAGGTTGAGGCTTTGCTGGGGCCCGTGGCCCTCAGAAACGCTCAGCAGAGCTGAGGTTTCTGGATCTTGCTGCAGTGACCCTGCAGTATGGTTGTGCCCTACCTGCGGTGTCTCAGCCTAAAAAGCCCCGGAGGGGCGATTAGGGAGGGATGCTGCCGTCCACCGTCAGGGGGCTCCTGTGGAGCCTCTACTTCAACCCAGGGTCTCCAACAGTGGGGAGCTGGGGAAGGGGGGCCATCTTCTCGACCTCAACCGGGCACCCCCAACAGTGGTGGGCCGAGGAGGGAGCGGCATGTGGGGGAAAAATGTCGACCTCAACCAGGCGCCCCCAACAGTGGGGGGCCGAGGAGGGACCATGCCGGGAGTCTCGTCAGAGACCCACTTTTCTTCTTCTTGAAGGAAAAAAATTCAAAAAGGGAAGTATTTTAGGAGCACTAAAAAATCTGTGTGTGCCTCCTAGACACTAAGCAAAAACTGGAGAATCACTTCCTGTTCGGGGGTGTAATGCTGCAGAGGAGGAAACATTTAACTCTTTTGCAGATTCTGCCTAGTGTCGCCTCCTAGTGGACAGCAGCATAACACCCACGGTCTGTGTCCCCCAATGAGGCGAAGGAGAAAATATTGAATTTTGTCATAAAGAAAATATCTCCATTCTTCCCTCATGTTTTTTTAAACACACAACGCTTGTTTGCTTTTTGTGTGCTTTGGTTTATGTTTCAGAGTTGAATCTTCCTCCCTCTTTCTATACAGATATTTTCTCCAATATTTTACATTAATTTTATTTAATTTTTTTGCATCTGGGAAAGATTCATGATCCGATGCACTTTTTCCGGCTGTGTTATTTTGCTAATTACAGCAGGCTAATTAAAAGTTATGCTGACCTCTCAGTGGTACTAACCCACAGAAAATAAAAACTGCCTCATTTTATCAGTCTACAAGATGTTATTTAAGGGAATTAGAGTTTTCGAGGAAATTAATTACAGGATGGAGATAGTGGGGTGGAATGGGTCATTAAGGGGAGTTATAACAGACTGCTCCCGCTAGTTATGTATGCAGCCTTCCTGCTGTATGAAAATGTGATGACTCAGGTTAAATGTTGATTTTATTACTAATCCAAGACTATTGTAAATGACAGACGTTCTAGTCACTATTTATAACAAGCTATTACTTGAATACCAATTTTTGGGATGTTTTAAGCCCCACCCCTGCTTTACCTGCTGTACAAATAACAAACTGAAAATATTTCAAGGGGATTTTCTCAACATCACAAATGCTCTCTAAATGACAGTTATTCTCAAAGAAAGTGAGTGTGAAGCGGCCATTGACTGGTTGCAAGGATTGTATTACATAATGTGATGCAAATCCAAGGAATGCCACTACTGTTGCTGCTGGAACAGCACCTGCACCAGAGGTGAATATAGACTGTTTTATATTAAAAGGGGATTACGTGAAATATCAATGTAACACAGATCTCAGAAATGCCACTGCTGTCATTGCTGGAACAGCACCTGCATCGAAGGTGAATATAGGCCGTTTTATATTAAAAGTAGGACAGCACAGACCTCAGAAATGCCCCTGCTGTCATTACTGGAACAGCACCTGCATTGGAGGTGAATATAGGCTGTTTCATGGGAATGCAGGGGACATGAAACACAACAATGTCATGCAAGCACCAGAAATGCATGCGGTTGCCATTGCTGGAACAGCACCCACATCCGAGGTGAATGTAGGCTGTTTTTTATGGGAATGTAGGGGGTTGTTAAACATAACAATGTTACACAAGACATGGAAATGCCACTGCTGGAACAGCACCTGCATCAGAGGTAAATATACCGTATATACTCGTGTATAAGCCGACCCGTGTATAAGCCGACCCCCCTACTTTTGCCCCCAAAATCTGGGAAAACCTATTGACTCGTGTATAAGCCGAGGGTGGACCCCAGCACAGGTATACAGCCCCCAGCAGTGTGGTATACAGGCCCGCACAGTGGTATACAGGCCTCCCCAGTGGTAGTATACAGCCCCCAGAAGTGTGGTATACAGCAGCCTCCCCAGTGGTACATACAGGCCCCAGCAGTGTTACAGCAGCCTCCCCAGTGGTATATACAGCAGCAGCCCCAGTGGTAGTATACAGCAGCCCCAGAGATATATACAGCAGCCCCAGTGGTAGTATACAGCAGCCCCAGAGATATATACAGCAGCCCCAGTGGTAGTATACAGAAGCCCCAGAGGTAGTATACAGCAGCCCCAGTAGTAGTATACAGCAGCCTCAGTGGTATATACAGCAGCAGCCCCAGTAGTAGTATACAGCAGCCTCAGTGGTATATACAGCAGCAGCCCCAGTAGTAGTATACAGCAGCCTCAGTGGTATATACAGCAGCAGCCCCAGTAGTAGTATACAGCAGCCCCAGTAGTAGTATACAGCAGCAGCCCCAGTAGTAGTATACAGCAGCAGCCCAGGGGGTATATACAGCAGCAGCCCCAGGGGGTATATACAGCAGCAGCCCCAGGGGGTATATACAGCAGCAGCCCCAGGGGGTATATACAGCAGCAGCCCCAGTAGTAGTATACAGCAGCAGCCCCAGTAGTAGTATACAGCAGCAGCCCCGGTGGTAGTATACAGCAGCAGCCCCAGGGGGTATATACAGCAGCAGCCCCAGTAGTAGTATACAGAAGCCCCAGTAGTAGTATACAGCAGCCCCAGTAGTAGTATACAGCAGCAGCCCCAGGGGGTATATACAGCAGCAGCCCCAGGGGGTATATACAGCAGCAGCCCCAGGGGGTATATACAGCAGCAGCCCCAGGGGTATACAGACCCCCCCCCCATTAGTATACAGGGGCCCCAGCTGTATACAGCAGCCCCAGCTGTATACAGCCCCCCCGTGGTATCCAGGGCCCCCCTTGCTGCACCTGTAAAGGAAGATGTCGGTATACTTATCGCTGCCGCCGCTGCTGCTCCGCTTCTCGGTCACCGCGCTGCTCCGGGTCTTCATGCTTCCTGTTCCTTCTCAGACGCTCGAACAATGACGTCATTTCCTGAGCGCCGGAGAAAGAACAGGAAGCATGAAGACCCGGAGCATCGCGGTGACCGAGCAGCGGAGCGGCGGCGGCAGCGATAAGTATACCGACATCTTCCTTTACAGGTGCAGACGCAGCAAGGGGGGCCCTGGATACCACGGGGGGGCTGTATATACGGGGGGGGGAGATACCACGGGGGGGGGGGCTGTTATACATACATACCGTATATACCCGTGTATAAGCCGAGGGGGGACTTTTCAGCACATTTTATGTGCTGAAAAACTCGGCTTATACACGAGTATATACGGTAGGCTGTTTTTAGTCTATAAGGAGGAATATAGCAATTGAGAAGGGGTTGTGCGGATATGGAACAATCCGTTTAAGTCAACCAGTTGGTAATGGAAATGTAGACTAGACTGTAAAAATGAATGAACTTAAAGCGAACCTGTCACCCCCTCCAGGCATCTAAAGATAACATAGCCACCTTCTGCAGCACTAAGGCTGCATTCTGACAAGGTGTCTATAGCATTTATGCTCCCTTGATTCACTGAAATAAAGACTTTTATAAAATCTGTTTCAAACCAGATCCAAGACCGGGAGGCGGGTTTTCAAGTGTCTGTCTCCCTCCTCTGTGGTGTCAGTCATCCCTCTCTGCTCTCTGTGCACCTACTCCAGGGCCATCTCCATGCACTACAGAGCTTTGTCAGCTCTGCTACAACATAGAGCTTCTGTAATAGGAGACCACACAGTAGTAAATCTAGCAGGAGGATCGTGAGCAGAACAGCAGACAAAGCACTGCCTGCTACGTAGTAGCCCTTGAGCTGAGCAGTTTTCACTTTCAGTTTCTTGTACCCAGCAGCATTGCTCCGTCCTCAGCCCCTGATCTAAAGCACAAACTCAACTCTGCTGCACTGCTGACAGCTCAGCTCAAGGCTGCTATGTAGCAGGCAGTGCTTTGTCTGCTCAGGATCCTCCTGCTAGATTTACTACTGTGGGGTCTCCTATAACAGCAGCTCTATGTAGTAGCAGAGCTGACAAAGCTGTGTAGTGCAGGGAGATGGCCCTGGAGGCGGCGCACAGAGAGCAGAGAGGGATGCATGACACCACAGAGGAGGGAGACAGACACTTGAAAACCCGCCTCCCGATCTTGGGTCTGGTTTGAAACAGATTTTATAAAAGTCTTTATTTCAGTGAATCAAGGGAGCACAAATGCTATAGACACCTTGTCAGAATGCAGCCTTAGTGCTGCAGAAGGTGGCTATGTTATCTTTAGATGCCTGGAGGGGGTGACAGGTTCGCTTTAATGTTTCAGAATTGCTCAGACTTTGACATTTACGTGTGTGACAGTCTGGTCTGTATACACGGTCTTACATGATAGGGTACCGTCACACGTGGAGATCTCCTGGGCGATTCCATAGGCGACGCATGTGCACGCGCACGTATGTGTGTGTCGCCTAAGGTCGCCGTCGCTCATTTACACGGGGCGACAAGTTTGGCCACATTCGGGCGACAACACGACCGGAAATTGCCTGAGCGTCGCCCAAGACCCAGGGGCGATCAAGTCGCTGGTCGCCGCTTCCGCGTCACACAGAACCACCATATTAGCGATGTGGGCGTAAATTTGAGCCGCCTCTCGGAGATAGGCGTTAACATAATGTTGTGTGACGCCTTGAAGACGTGTGATTGGTCATTATTTTAATGTAAATGCATGTGCGTATTGGCTCGGTGCTTTATAGACAACTCTTGTGTGATGTGTCGCAGATTATTGCTATACGCATTGGCGTTGCCAAGAAGTCAAAACACGACGCTCGCGTGACATTTTATTGTACTGTCAATATGTACAGCGCTTTTGTTAAGTGTGTTGTGCTACTGCGTTGTCTAATAAAATCACTCTTGCTTTCTTGGTCTGGATAATATTGCAGCCTTGAAAGTATGTGTGTGCACAGATATTTGTGTGTTTGCAGTTATGGGATGTATAGATCACCTATCATTTCCTTCTCCATGGGTGGGCAGAATATGGCGGCTCCAAAAGATTGACAACGCTCGAGGTGTTTCTGTTAAAGCACACATTTGTGGCACATCTCTCTGCACTTTTGAACACAGTCGCACACAAAGGCGACATCAATGCGCTACTGTACAGTATGTACGCTCCTGGGTAATACACCTTTGGACGCACACATCATCAAATATGGCGCCGAGGAACAAGACAACCAATCGTAATGCTTGAGCTGGCACCAATCCACGCACACCGCCAGAGCTAGTAAATACGCCCTGAAACGCCTACCGGAATGGTATAGGCGATGTGTGCTGTCGCCTTTCACATCGCTCATGAGATGTTACACAGGGCGATCAGCACACATCGCCCAAGAATGGTCGCCTGGTTTCACAGCACTGATGTGAAACCAGGCGATCACTCAGACGTGTCGCCGTCGCCCATTTACATTAGGGATGCATTGGCAATGTCGCCGGCGACAGGCCACGCCTCGACGTCGCCTATGGAATCGTCCGGGAGATCTCCAAGTGTGACGGTACCCTAAAGGTACCTTTACACGCCGCGACGGCAGGCTGGATACATCGCGCTACTTCGCGTGCACGAGCACGCTCAAACGGCTACAAACGGTCAACGCACCCTCTTTACACGCCGCGACAAGGTGCGCTACGCCACGCTACATCTATAGCTAGCTACATCGCCGGGTGTCTCAAGTAGCCAGCTGTAGCGTAGCGTACCATGTTTACACACCGCTCCAACAAGCTACTATGGGCGGACCCGGTGCAGCAGGGATAGCACATAGGCGTGCAACAATCTTGGATTACGAGCCGTCCGTATGATGATAGGACAGCGCAATATCATCAGGATTGGCCAGGCATCGCAGGAGGCTGGTTAATAGAGCACGCTCGAGTAATTGTGTAGTGTGACTGGTCAGCTCCTTAAATATCCCGCCCTATGCTGCGACTACCAATCATAAAGCAGGAGCGACCTCCAATGATTGCAGATGGGGCGCGGTAACATGGCGACTGTGTCACGCCTTAGATACATGGCAGCCACATCGCCGGGTGTCCAGAGTTGCCTTCCGTTGCTTCTTTACACGCCGATACAGCTCGCTACAATCGGCGATGTTGCCTTAAGTTTATGAGCAGAGCCCATAAACAGATGTATTTGTCGCCGGCTGTAGCGTCGCCTCTTCAGACGCCGCTACTACAGGCGATATGGACGCTACAAGCTACAATTGTAGCTTGTAGCGCGATGTATCCAGCCTGCCGTCGCGGCGTGTAAAGGTACCTTTAGGGTTACTATATCTGCTCCTCTCTATTAGCACATTTGCAATAATATTTGCAAAGGTTTAATTCCCACCAACATTAGTGGGTCTGTGCAGGGCCGGCTCCAGGTTTCTGTGGGCCATGGGCGAAAAGGTCTCAGTGGGCCCCCTTTAAGTACATATCGCGGACTATATATTTTATATTGCCGCACACTTACCGCAAGCCCCATAGACAATGCATGGGGCTTGCCGCAAATGTGCAGCAAGTGCAGCCGCTAGACGGAAAATGCGGCAGATGTGGGGTTTTTTTACCGCAACTGCCACATTTTAAAAAAAACTCCTATGTGAAGGCAAACTTGCAGGAACACTGACTGCTGAAACCAGCAAGAGCTGTTCCTGACAGTGAGTATATTACACGTTGTTAGGAGCGGGCTAAAATGCGATTGCGTTCCCTTGCACTTTTTAAAAATACCCTTCAAATGCAAAATGTTGCATTTTTGTGCGTCTGAGGATGCTTGGTATATACACAAGCATCCTCAAGCGCACAAATAATGCAAGCAGCTCAATGGAGCCGCACTGCCATATGGTGGCACCGCAGCCAAGCGGAGTGTCTGGCCATCCAGATCTCTCTTTCTCCTCACCTTTCTTCTTGCCGCTCCGGTCTCCTCCGGTCGCTCTGCACATATCAGCACAGTGATGACATCGTGCCCCTCCATGCTGAGCTGCAGAATGCAGACAGCGGCAGAAGAGACTCTGGAGAAGAATGCTGCTGGCAAAGGTGGCTGAGACTATAGGAGCGGAATCCGCGGGGGGCTACCACTGGTACACATACTTCGTACACACGCGGCTCTGCTCCGTACACCTCGTACGCACGCGGCTCTGCTCCGTACACCTCGTACGCACGCGGCTCTGCTCCGTACACCTCGTACACACTCGGCTCTGCTCCGTACACCTTGTACACACTCGGCTCTGCTCCGTACACCTCGTACACACTCGGCTCTGCTCCGTACACCTCGTACACACTCGGCTCTGCTCCGTACACCTCGTACACACACGGCTCTGCTCCGTACACCTCGTACACACACGGCTCTGCTCCGTACACCTCGTACACACACACGGCTCTGCTCCGTACACCTCGTACACACACGGCTCTGCTCCGTACACCTCGTACACACTCGGCTCTGCTCCGTACACCTCGTACACACTCGGCTCTGCTCCGTACACCTCGTACACACTCGGCTCTGCTCCGTACACCTCGTACACACACGGCTCTGCTCCGCACACCTCGTACACACACGGCTCTGCTCCGTACACCTCTTACACACTCGGCTCTGCTCCGTACACCTCGTACACACTCGGCTCTGCTCCGTACACCTCGTACACACTCGGCTCTGCTCCGTACACCTCGTACACACTCGGCTCTGCTCCGTACACCTCGTACACACTCGGCTCTGCTCCGTACACCTCGTACACACTCGGCTCTGCTCCGTACACCTCGTACACACTCGGCTCTGCTCCGTACACCTCGTACACACTCGGCTCTGCTCCGTACACCTCGTACACACTCGGCTCTGCTCCGTACACCTCGTACACACTCGCCTCTGCTACATTCACACTGTAAATCCCTCCTGACCCCACACATAACCTTCACCTAATTGCCATACACCTAGTACACACTCACCTCTGCTACATTCACACTGTAAATGCCTCCTGACCACACACAAACTTCACCTTATTTGAGCATCATTCATGGTGGCCAGCACAGGATACACTGAGGAGCTGATCATGAGACCCCTGACTCCTCCCCATCCATTGACATCATCACAGGTCCTGTAAGCACAGAGTGTGCACTGAGCAGCTCTGTCGGCTCCCGTGGAGGGGGGAGGAGGGAGACCTCCGGTGCAGCAGGAGCCTGAAAATGACCCCCCAGCTGCCCCCTGGGTATGGCCCTGGCTGTGGGGGCAGTCTGCTCAGGGGCCCTGAGGCTAGGGTCACACTTGCATTGTGACCCTAGCCTTATGCAAGTATTGTATGTTGCAGCGCATAGCGGCAGCCCATAGAGACCCGACGTTTACCTTGACAACCACTGGTTGTCAATGTAAACATCGGCTTTCTATGGGCTCAGTTGCTGGCAGCGCATAGCGTTAAACGCTCTGCGCTGCAGCAGACAATACTTGCGTCAGGCTAGGGTCACAATGCAAGTGTGACCCTAGCCTCAGGGGCCCGGTGGGCCCCCTCCAAGCAGTCGGGCCCCAGCACTTGCTCGGGTACGCCGGGTGCTGACGCCGGCCCTGGGTCTGTGCAGTGAGGAATAGGAGACATCCCTTACTGTAGATGCTATTGATACACTGAGATCCACATTTTCTGTTATCTTCCACTCTTTTTTTTTCCTCTTAAGCAAATGCACTATTTTTTTTTTAATTCTGCTCGCAGGTAATAATTGATCTCTGAGCCTCCAGTATGGCTGAAATCTCCGCACTCATATACACTCACACTACTATTGCCTCAAGTTGTTTCATGCCAGCTTTTAATCCTGAAATGAGATTAGAGGCACATTTCTCCTTGTCTGGTAAATCAGAATAAGATAGACTTCATTATCTGGCAGGCTCCAGGAGGACTTTGATGTTTCATCATGAAAGGCTGATTTGCACGAGATCTATCGCCCTGGTTGCATTGCGGGTCACTTTGTAATATCCCTTTCATTAGGTTCTTTTTTCAGTTGGGGCATTCTCTGACAAAACATATGCACTCACTATTTAGTTAATATAAATGACTGCACATTGCCATCGGATGTCATTAGTCTGGAATCGGCAGCCCTGTGATCACTATCCCATTACCATAAATAATACAGAGAAGGGTTAGAAATGTTCGGTGTATACAGAGGTGTGTGAGCCGATACGGTGGAATCGGGCTACGGTACTGCGCAGCAGTCACTAGAGTTGTGTGAAATAGCCAGAGGAGAGTTCCTGTGGATTTTAGTTAATGTGATTTTGTACTGTTATCACCTGTAATAGATGACGGCTCAGATATTGATTGAAGAGGTTTTCTATGACTTTGATAGACCAACTGTCCTTAGGATAAGCTATCATTATTAGATTGCTGGAGGTCCCATTCCCAGTTCCACCGCCCCCCCCATCGTTTAGCTAGAAAATGGTACCATATCATCCCAAACAAGTGTTGCCCCACTCTTATTGTGATAGACCGCTCCATACAATAAATAATGACTGTACCTGATATTACAGCTCAGTCCAAAAGGAATTTGGACATAACCATGACAAAATGGGAGCCTGGTTAAGGGCAATTTTGTCAGTATGTTCAACACTCCCCTTTCCAAACCATATATATTCTGCCCCACCACGGACTACACAATGTGTGACAGTGGCGCCTGGATCAATGGTGTTTGGCGCACAACACAAAACTACAAAACGGAGGGAATAAATACAACAGGGAGGACCCTGCTCCTAGGGGAAAGGGAGACCTGCTGCACTCACATGCGATTGTGCCCTGATCTCCCTACTGTCCCTAAATAAGTTCTTTCACCCCGTTGCCGAACAGGATACATAGACCCTCACTGGCCATAATGTTAACCCTCAATAGGGAGATGGCCGGAGGGGGCACTAGTCCGAACCACTGCACGAAAGCCAACGAGAAGGTAAGGAAGACAGACAGGGGAAACATCTACACGACTTCACAGCTACTGCCACACTCCTAGGCAACAAATGACTTGGCAAGTCATCTCTCCAAAATAGCTTCTTCCACCCAGGAGCTTGGGTTGAATCACCAGCAATGTATGCTAGTGGTGACAGGACAATTGTGTACAAGATAATTGTGTACGGACAATTGTGTACAGACAATTGTGTACAGGCCAATTGTGTCCAAGGACAATTGTGTACAAGGACAATTGTGTACAGGGCAATTGTGTACAAGGCAATTGTGTACAAGGCAATTGTGTACGGACAATTGTGTACAAGGCAATTGTGTACGGACAATTGTGTACAAGGCAATTGTGTACGGACAATTGTGTACGGACAATTGTGTACAAGGCAATTGTGTACGGACAATTGTGTACAAGGCAATTGTGTACGGACAATTGTGTACAAGGCAATTGTGTACGGACAATTGTGTACGGACAATTGTGTACAGACAATTGTGTACAAGTGTGTACAAGGCAATTGTGTACGGACAATTGTGTATGGACAATTGTGTACAAGGCAATTGTGTACGGACAATTGTGTACAAGGCAATTGTGTACGGACAATTTGGTACAAGGCAATTGTGTACGGACAATTGTGTACGGACAATTGTGTACAAGGCAATTGTGTACGGACAATTGTGTACGGACAATTGTGTACAAGGCAATTGTGTACGGACAATTGTGTACAAGGCAATTGTGTACGGACAATTGTGTACAAGGCAATTGTGTACGGACAATTGTGTACGGACAATTGTGTACAGACAATTGTGTACAAGTGTGTACAAGGCAATTGTGTACGGACAATTGTGTACGGACAATTGTGTACAGACAATTGTGTACAAGTGTGTACAAGGCAATTGTGTACGGACAAGTGTGTACAAGGCAATTGTGTACGGACAATTGTGTACAAGGCAATTGTGTACGGACAATTGTGTACGGACAATTGTGTACAAGGCAATTGTGTACGGACAATTGTGTACAAGGCAATTGTGTACGGACAATTGTGTACAAGGCAATTGTGTACGGACAATTGTGTACAAGGCAATTGTGTACGGACAATTGTGTACGGACAATTGTGTACAAGGCAATTGTGTACGGACAATTGTGTACAAGGCAATTGTGTATGGACAATTGTGTACAAGGCAATTGTGTACGGACAATTGTGTACGGACAATTGTGTACAGACAATTGTGTACAAGTGTGTACAAGGCAATTGTGTACGGACAATTGTGTACGGACAATTGTGTACAGACAATTGTGTACAAGTGTGTACAAGGCAATTGTGTACGGACAAGTGTGTACAAGGCAATTGTGTACGGACAATTGTGTACAAGGCAATTGTGTACGGACAATTGTGTACGGACAATTGTGTACAAGGCAATTGTGTACGGACAATTGTGTACAAGGCAATTGTGTACGGACAAGTGTGTACAAGGCAATTGTGTACGGACAATTGTGTACAAGGCAATTGTGTACGGACAATTGTGTACGGACAATTGTGTACAGACAATTGTGTACAAGTGTGTACAAGGCAATTGTGTACGGACAAGTGTGTACAAGGCAATTGTGTACGGACAATTGTGTACAAGGCAATTGTGTACGGACAAGTGTGTACGGACGATTATTTACAGACAAGTATAGGGAAAACAAAAAATTAAACGTCCAAAAAAAGGAAATACTTTATTCATCATTGATTTTAACGTAAGATTGCTTATTGAATAACAGTTTCAAAGCTTCTTCTATTGTTATTCTACAAATATTGCTGGTCTTGTCTATCGTGCCTGCATGTTGCTGATCGCTCGTAGATACCGCAGCTTGTCTCCTTGATTGTGATAATCAGCCACTTTCACACGCAGTCGTTCAGCTAGCTGGACATACTTGCTTCGTGGATGCTCAACATTCAGTACCTCAGCATTCTGGGCTGTAAGTCTATGAATTGCCATGTCACTAATGAGTCCGTTGAACAGTTTCCACACGGTAGGATGAGCACAAAGAAAGAGTGCTTGTAAGGCGTTATGAAACCCCTCGCAGCAATTCGTGGTCTTGGGGGCAGAGGCCAAAGCGTCAGCATAATGATTCCAGACCTCTGGAGTAAACCTTGCGTTTCGAAAGCGTCCACCTACTCCTGGCCCCCTAACGTAGGTATGCTCAAAGTAGGAGAGGAGCTGATTGGTAGCATCATCATCAGGGAAGATTTGGGCTACTTCGTCATACCTTGCACTTACTTCGGCTGGTGGGACAAACGCCAAGGAGGCCAAAGATTTTAC
This sequence comes from Allobates femoralis, assembly GCA_033576535.1. NCBI lineage: Eukaryota > Metazoa > Chordata > Amphibia > Anura > Aromobatidae > Allobates > Allobates femoralis. The sequence goes on from JARQOC010000001.1 coordinate 42,970,398, forward strand.
CTTGAGATTGAACTCTCCATCCTCAGCCTCAAATTCAGCCTTTAGGCCCAGCTCATTGACCTTTCGAATAATGGACTGGCTCAGATGAAAGAAGCAGCCAGAAATCGCTGCAGCTGGAAACTCATCTTGGAAAGCTGACATTGCTGCCATCTCAAAGTCAAGAAGAATTTTCTGGGGATTTGCACCTGGCATCAACCCTTTGAGCGCCGTGATCATTCGACGATAGGTTGGACCAGTCTTGTTTGGCAGCAGGCAGTAGATCAGGGGAGGATAGGAGTTGCCGACTTTTGCATGGAGAGAATACAGCTGAAAGAACATGGTTGGCACCACCTTGAACGTTCCATCGCCAAACCATGTCTCTCCTCTTTCGAAATAAGGCAACAGTTCATTGCTACCAATGGCAAGAATCCTGTGGGGGTCATCTCTTGCAGAGTCATATAAAATGATGTCGCTGTATTCCTGGGGGATAGCAAAATTGATGCTTTGAGGAGGAGTCAGCATGGTGTTTGCTCGCTGCCTGACCCGACGTGTATTTCGCTCAACGTCACTTCGCTTGGGCATTCGAGACAACACGTCATCAGACCTGTCTCGAAGAACCTGTCCAACAATGCTTCTAGTAGATGCTTGAGAGCTGATTGCTTCTTGCCTCAGAGCAGCCATTGTAGCTCTGGCTTCAGCTTGAACTGGATCTGCAGAGTGACTGTGCTCAGTCGGCTGTTTAACAATCGCGGCTCCAGATGTGTGCATGCGTGCGGGACACTTGAATTTGTTGACTTGCCTGCACCGCCATTCTTTGATGCTGTCATCACGTGTCCTGTGCAGGATATACTCGTGTCCCCCAAGCCTAAGGACATCTTTGTCTTTTTCAGACTTGCTCATAGTAAAAGTCATGGTGAAAGTTGCAAGGGGTGAGTAATGAAACTGAAAGTAAGCGTCATTGTGAAAGTGGCCTGTACAAGTGGCCTGTACACAAATAATTGCCTTGTACACAATTGTCCGTACACAATTGCCTTGTACACAATTGTCCGTACACAATTGCCTTGTACACACTTGTCCGTACACAATTGCCTTGTACACACTTGTACACAATTGTCTGTACACAATTGTCCGTACACAATTGTCCGTACACAATTGCCTTGTACACACTTGTCCGTACACAATTGCCTTGTACACACTTGTACACAATTGTCCGTACACAATTGCCTTGTACACAATTGTCCGTACACAATTGCCTTGTACACAATTGTCCGTACACAATTGCCTTGTACACAATTGTCCGTACACAATTGCCTTGTACACAATTGTCCGTACACAATTGTCCGTACACAATTGCCTTGTACACAATTGCCCGTACACAATTGTCCGTACACAATTGCCTTGTACACAATTGTCCGTACACAATTGCCTTGTACACACTTGTCCGTACACAATTGCCTTGTACACACTTGTACACAATTGTCTGTACACAATTGTCCGTACACAATTGTCCGTACACAATTGCCTTGTACACAATTGTCCGTACACAATTGTCCGTACACAATTGCCTTGTACACAATTGCCCGTACACAATTGTCCGTACACAATTGCCTTGTACACAATTGTCCGTACACAATTGCCTTGTACACACTTGTCCGTACACAATTGCCTTGTACACACTTGTCCGTACACAATTGCCTTGTACACACTTGTACACAATTGTCTGTACACAATTGTCCGTACACAATTGTCCGTACACAATTGCCTTGTACACACTTGTCCGTACACAATTGCCTTGTACACCACTTGTACACAATTGTCCGTACACAATTGCCTTGTACACAATTGTCCGTACACAATTGCCTTGTACACAATTGTCCGTACACAATTGCCTTGTACACAATTGTCCGTACACAATTGCCTTGTACACAATTGTCCGTACACAATTGTCCGTACACAATTGCCTTGTACACAATTGTCCGTACACAATTGTCCGTACACAATTGCCTTGTACACAATTGTCCGTACACAATTGTCCGTACACAATTGCCTTGTACACAATTGTCCGTACACAATTGCCTTGTACACACTTGTCCGTACACAATTGCCTTGTACACACTTGTACACAATTGTCTGTACACAATTGTCCGTACACAATTGTCCGTACACAATTGCCTTGTACACACTTGTCCGTACACAATTGCCTTGTACACACTTGTACACAATTGTCCGTACACAATTGCCTTGTACACAATTGTCCGTACACAATTGCCTTGTACACAATTGTCCGTACACAATTGCCTTGTACACAATTGTCCGTACACAATTGTCCGTACACAATTGCCTTGTACACAATTGTCCGTACACAATTGTCCGTACACAATTGCCTTGTACACAATTGTCCGTACACAATTGCCTTGTACACAATTGTCCGTACACAATTGTCCGTACACAATTGCCTTGTACACAATTGTCCGTACACAATTGCCTTGTACACAATTGCCTTGTACACAATTGCCCTGTACACAATTGTCCTTGTACACAATTGTCCTTGGACACAATTGGCCTGTACACAATTGTCTGTACACAATTGTCCGTACACAATTATCTTGTACACAATTGTCATGGAACCATGCTAGTTTATGTGACCATATAAAGGATCTGGGAGTGGTCACAAAGTAGCCTCATCTGGGTAGAGCACCTAGGTTTGCTAACAACAGAAACTGACATTAACTCCTACACTGCCAAAGGAAAGAAACACATTTAAAAAAAGTCTCAATAAGGGAATGAGACTCTGGTCCCAAACTTGTTACAGGAGACAAACCTGACATATGGGCAGGTTATTCTTTGAAAGGTAAATCCCTCAGCACCTTTATCTCTTAATTGTGGCTGCATTCCAGAGTGTGGAGCCATAAGGGTTAGTGGGTGCTCTCATCCACACATTGGTGAGACTTTATAGGATCACCGAAAGTCAAAAGTATGTAATACATGTCCAGCAAGAACACAAGATGGAACAAGCAAAAGAGTCTCCCCCTTCTCCTGGTTTGCCAGGGATTAGAATCTTCCTAATTTCGGGGCTTCCGCTCCAGGGCCAACTATTTTAGCAACAGCACCCCACTTTTGGCGGGCACCCACTGAAAATTAGTGTCAATCTTAGGAAGCTGAGCACAGCACGTTATGTATCCAGGTGAACAATGTGTCCCAATACGTTAATGGCAGTCAAAATCTGGCCAGTCCAAATCTAAAGGATCCAAATCCCACAAATTCTCCTCCTAATGACCATGGTTACAAAATAGAGTTAATTTCCTCCCACCAAATCGATTCTTTCTTTCCGTACCTCCCAAGACCGTTGTCAAAGGCTTGCGCCTTCTCCAAGGCGGACAGGTCGCTTCTTCAAGCTGGAGTAATTGTCCCGGTCCCTCTAGTCGAACGCTTCCACGGGTTTTATTCCAACCTATTCGTGGTTCCCAAAAAAGGAGGCAGTGTAAGACCTATCCTAGATCTCAAACAACTAAACAAGTACGTAAAAGTACGACAATTTCGCATGGAGTCTCTCCGATCCATCATATCAGCCATGGATATCATCATATCAGCCTCCATAGATATTCAGGATGGTTTCCTGCATATCCCGATCGCCCCTGCCCACCAAAAGTTCCTCCGATTTGCAATCGGCTAGACCCATTACTAGTTTGTGGCTCTCCCGTTCGGACTCGCCACGGCTCCCAGAGTGTTTACCAAGGTCATGGCGGCCGCCATGACTATACTACACTCCAGAAGCGTATTCATCATCATCCTGGACGATCTACATATCAAGGCTCCCACCTTCAAGGATTGCGAACTCACTGTCACTATCACTGGTTGGTCAACCTAAAAAAGTCATCCCCAATCCCAAGTCAGTCCCTAATTTTTCTGTACATGCAATTCCACACTTCCAAGGGTCTAGTGGTCCTACCTAAGGAGAAGGCACATGCTCTTCGGCTGGGAGTTTACGCCCTTCTTCAGCCATCACCTCGATCCTTTCGATTTGCCATGAGAGTTCTAGGCAGGATGGTCGCTGCGATAGAAGCAGTTCCCTTCGCCCAGCTTCATCTCCGGCCTCTCCAACTGGCCATACTCAAGTCCTGGGACAAGAGTTCTTTTTACCTGGACAGGATGTTTCGAATGTCCTTGACGGTCAAGCAGGCCCGGCGTCAGCACCCGGGCAAGTGTCGGGGCCCGACTGCTTGGAGGGGGCCCACCGGGCCCCTGAGGGCTAGGGTCACCCTTGCATTGTGACCCTAGCCTGACGCAAGTATTGGACAGTCTGGCAAGCGCCATGTTACGGCTGCTATGAGTGATAGACTGAGACAGGTCCAGCCCAGGACTGGTGCGTGTGGTCCCAATGACTGTGGGTCATAAGACCTGGTCATGTTGTGGGAAACACTCCCGTGAGGTAACCCCCTTGCAGCTGAAGAAATCCGCTTCCCGGTCGTCTACAGCCGGTATGTGACCGCCTGATAGTATTGTGGATTCCGCCCAGTGAAGTACGTGATTAACTTCATCCATTGCCTAGACACTTCGGGTTCTGCCCTAGTGACTGACATATGCCACAGCCGTGATTACTTATGGGTGCACCACCGTTATGCGATATTAGGATAAATAAAAGGATGGGGTGCTACTTGTCAACAAAACATAATTGTCATTGGAAGAGAAAGAATTGACAGGAAAACTGCACTCCACATCCAAATAATGTAAGATGAAAAAGTATATCTTTATTTAAGGCAAAACGACACACAGATTAAAACCATTTAAAACCAATAACAAACATTGCAAAAAGCCACAACAATAATGGGTATAATGCCACATAGGGGAAAGAGGGCCCCTTCAAACCCTGTATTCATGCCTGATTCATTAGTACCAATAATACAACAATAATCATACACTGAAGTCAAACAATACAAGTCTACACCAAATAGTTAATCTTTTTTTTTTTTTTTGAATTCTTTATTTTATTTTTGAACAACATATGTAAAACATAAAGTATATCCATATGTCTCTCTACAAACAAATCATGTGTATGACACTATGGTGAAGGAATATAATCCAGAAAACTAAACAATTCCACATGTATATCTAGTGTCCACTTATCACGTAGTACAACTGAAGACACATACAATAAACAGTAGTAATAAAAAAGAACGAAGAAAAAAGTAGAATGTAATTGGAAACGTTAAGAGGAAAGAGAAAGTAGTGAAGCATAGAAGGGGGGTGAAGAGGGGTGAGATGGGAAGGAGGGAGGTGAAGGGGGAGAAAGTTTTCTCTCCCTCTCTCCCTCCTCCCCCCAAAGGGCAAAAGCAACCGTCTATTTTTTCATTATTGTTCCGTCGGATCCATTACATACCTCTACTATCTTTATATATTTCCGTGTCCATAAATCTCATCCAGGAGAACCAAGTCTGTTTAAACGATTCAAACGAATCGTGTACAGAAGACGTTAAGTCTTCAAGATGCATCAAGTCATTTACCTTTGTTATCCACATCGCCACCGTCGGGCTAGTCTCTGTCTTCCACAGCATTGGGATGCAGGATCTTGCTGCCATCACCAAGAAGCGTAAAAGTGATCGTCTATATCTAGTTATGGGGATCTCACAATGGTGGAGTAGGAGGAGGCCAGGACCCATCTCTCCCTGGAAGCCAGTAACCCCCCGAATGAGTTCTATAACCTTCGTCCAGAAAGGTTGAAGTTTATCGCATTCCCAGAAAATATGCAACAGTGTACCATCTGCCCTACCGCACCTCCAACATTTAGGGTCAGTAGACGGGATGTACCTGTGTAACATCGCAGGGAGTCTATACCAACGAGTTAGTATTTTGTAGTTCGCTTCCTGTAACCTGGAACAGATGGATGAGGAGTGGGCTAAGCTGAAGATCTTCTTTCTCTGTTCTAAGGTGAGAGTCAGGCTCAAGTCTTTTTCCCAAGAAAGCATGAAGTGTGGGGTCGGCAAATCTGGTTGAGTGACAAGGTAAGAGTAAATCTGAGATAGCGCGTGTCTGCTGCTTAGCGTCGAGGTACACAGGATCTCAAAGGGAGTTTTATGAGGGTTATATGTCGTCTTCGGGGGCAACTCGCGAAGATAATGAGCAAGCTGAAGACAACGCCAAAAACCTAATGGAACCGGTTGAGTGATTAAGGTCAAGTCCTCTAAAGTCGGCCACGTAGACCTGTCTCCCAAATTCGTCACCCTGTCTAATCCGGATTGGATCCATAACTGAAAAACAGAGTCACCTTTGCTGGGACCAAACGAGGGGTGACTCAAGACCGGTGTCTGTGCTGAGTCGGTCGGTAGCATCGATGTTCTAACCATCGGGTGACTACATACCCTCAGGGTGGCTCCTATGGTCGGGTGTTCCCGAAGCGAATCTTTTTTCGCAAGGGTCACCCAAGGCAATGTCTGGAGCGTGTAAGAGGTGTGGTCCTGTTCAATTTTAACCCATAATTTATTGTCTCCGTGTCTGCACCAATCTACAACCCTTGAGAGGTGACTTGCTATGTAATATAATTTAATATCTGGTAAATTCACGCCCCCATCTTCCTTCCGTCTGGACAACAAGGTCCTTGCTAAGCGAGGTTTTACTCCGTTCCAAACAAAGGCAGTCTGCATTTTCTCTATTAACTTAAAAAAGGACGTCGGGATAAAAACAGGTAGCGTCTGAAAAAGATACAGAATCCTAGGGAGTATGGTCATCTTAAATAACTGGCATCTACCCGACCATGAAAAGGTGGATTTCGTCCAACGTTCGATGTCCGACTTGATTGCAAGAAGCAATGGGGGGAAGTTGGCACTATACAGATTCTTAGGGTCTACCGTCAACATTACTCCCAAGTATTTAAGTGCCTTGTGTGCCCAATGAAAATTAAATGCAGACCGAAGTCTGTTATATTGTACGTCAGGTAAGGAGATATTGAGGGCTTCTGACTTAGTTCTATTAATCTTGAAATTGGAGAGGGTATGGTACGTCTCTAATTCTTTTAGCAGATTCGGGAGAGATAGCTCAGGTTTCGTGATAAAGAATAAAAGATCATCAGCATAAGCTGCTATCTTATACTCTGATCCACCGTGTTGGAGACCCGAGACATCACCACTGGACCTGATACGCCGCAAAAATGGTTCCAGGGTCAAGATAAAGATCAGCGGAGACAACGGGCAACCCTGCCGAGTACCGTTGGAAATGTCAAACGGCTCAGAGAGAAGCCCGTTGACTCGAACTCTCGCTGATGGGACCGAGTATAGAGAAAGTATCCATTTCAGCATCTGGTTACCCAGACCGATGTGGGAAAGAGTTGACTCTATAAAGGACCAATGAACACGGTCAAACGCCTTCTCCGCATCGGTGGATAGGCACATCAGTGGTGTCTTTGACATTTTGGCAGCCTGGATCAAGTTTATTGCCTTCGTGGTGTCGTCTCGAGCCTCACGTCCGGGAACAAATCCCGCTTGATCTGGATGTATCAAGTCCGGGATAAACGGAGAGAGTCTCTCAGCCAGAATCTTTGCGAAAATTTTAATATCTACATTGAGTAAAGATATTGGGCGGTAACTCGTTGGCAGCAGAGGGTCCTTACCTAATTTGGGTATGACCGCAATCGTGGCCCTCAGAGTGTCTTTAGGAGGAGAGCTGGTTTGGGACATTGCATTGAAAAAAGTACACATATGTGGTAAGAGAATTTCTTTTAGCTTCCTATAGTATCCTATTGTAAACCCATCCGGGCCCGGCGCTTTACCTGACGGGGTCTGCTTAATAGCTAGGGCAATGTCTTGAGTCGTGATAGGGGCCTCTAAAGAGCATGTTGCGGTGTTCGACAATTTTGGCATATCGGATGACTCAATATATGCCCTAATGCGTGACTTAAGGGTATCCAGGGCTGACGACGATCTTACATTGTCTAAATTATATAGGGTTGAATAGTATGCTCTAAACGCTTCTGCTATATCTTGAGGGAGCTTAGACCGCTTGGACGTGACGGGGTGTTCTATCTCCGGGACATATGTGGTTGTTCTTTGGATTCTAGAGGCTCGTGCTAGTGATTTACCCGCCTTATTGCCATGTTCGTAGAAATGTCGTCGACATCGAGATAATACTCCTTTTGCCTTAGTAAGCAAGACTGTACGTAAAGCCTCACTAACACTGAGAAGCTCCTTTCCCAGTTCTGTGGAAGTACAACGTTTATGTCTCGTCTCAAGTTCCCTTAATCTACCCATAAGTGCGGAAGTTTCTGCCTCTCTAGCCCTTTTCAATCTAGCTCCATGTTTTATCAAAATTCCTCGCACTACACACTTGTGTGCTTGCCAGGTCATCATCGGTGAAACATCTGGTGTTACATTAAGATCAAAATAATCACCCAATGTATTGGTCACCTCGGCTCGTACCCCCGGATCATCCAACAGAGCAGCGTTAAGCTTCCACTGCCACTGTCTCGGGATCTTGGAAGTCAGAGCAAGGGAGACCGTCACAAGTGCATGGTCAGAGAAAGAGATCGGGGCAATAGAAGCGTCAGCTAGATAAATTAAATCAGCTTGTCTTAAAAGGAAAAAATCAAGTCGAGAGTACATGTCGTGTACGGGAGAGTAAAATGTATAATCACGTGCAGAAGGGGAAAGTAAACGCCATACGTCTAGCAATTGATGGTCGTGAAGAGCCTTATGTAAGCGTCTATTGTTTAACTTAGAAAGTGAGGTCTTGCTGTGCGAAGTGTCCAAGGCAGAGTCTAAAACTACATTAAAGTCACCCCCAAGAACTAAAGTGCCCTCAGCAAACTCATCCATCCTATCCAGGAACTGAAGAAGCATGGAAATTTGACCAGTATTAGGGAGGTACAGCGAGGCAAATGTATACACAGTAGATGCAATCTTACCCTTCACCAAGAGAAGTCGGCCCTCTCCACCACTATAAGAATCCTGAAACTCCCATGGAATCGATCTGGAGATGACAATGCTAGTCCCGGACGAATGGGAGTCGTTGGATAGGCTGTGATATGCTAGCGGGTACGAATGGTCCGATAGCTTGTATGGCTTGGTTGTAGACATATGAGTCTCCTGGAGGAAGGCGACATGGATTTTGTTAGATTTCAGGTAATTAAACATAATGGAACGTTTACCAGCACTGTGTAAACCTTGTACATTTAGTGTACCTACACGGATCTCAGACATATGCGAGTGCGCCATCTCACCTCAACCCTCGGGGGAAAAAGGGAAGGGCAGAAAAGAGGGAAGAGAAGAATGAAGAAGAAAGAATAAGGAAGACCAGAAAACAGAAAGAAAGGAAGAATGAGAAAGAGAAGCAGAGGTATTAAAACAATGAAAGTCTTATATAAGAACTAAAGAGATAGTGACTATAGCAGTCTTTGCTGGCAGGCCAGCCAGTACGGGCCCCTCGAAAGGAAAACAGAGGGGACCGCAGGGACCGCAACAGACCAAGAGTCGGTATGCCACCGACCCGAGATGTATTTTATCTCTATCATTTATCGCACATCCCCTGATAAATTATATTCAAATATTCATATACAGCAGTATCTTAAAGACTCTGGGGAGGTACAACAATTATTATTAGCAAGAACCCACATTCCCGCAACAAAAAGAATATAAAAGTAGAAAATTAAAACAACAACATAAGGAAACATTAACGAAATGCTCAGAATAGTTAAAAATCAAGAGCTGGAGGTTAGAAAATAAGACCAGTGTCAGTCAGGGAGAAAAAAATGTCAAAAATCAATTCAACGTCTGTGTATCGGAGACGTTTATCGGGAGGGTCACTTAACACGACCGTCCGTTACTGACAATGTAAAAAAAAGGGGGGAAAAAGAAAAAAACAACAGCCCAGATGTCAGCATCACGTGTTGACTTGGGGAAGAGGTTGTCCCCCGTGGTAAAGGGTGGGTATATTCCCCCACACGAAATAACCAGCCCATTATAGGTCTCAGAAGAAAGCAATGCTCAGGTGGTGGAGGAAGCACAAGAGTCACTTCGCCGTCTCCTTCTCGGGCTGGCAGTTCGGGAGGTAATCTGTCCCCGGTTAGTCTCCTGGGCCCTTCTCCTCCTACGTCTGCTGTCCTGTGCCTGAGCTGATCCACGCCTCGTGGATAAAAATTTCCGGAGGTTGTCAAGAGAGAGCCAGTCAGGGATCACAATAGGAGGTATGTCTAGAAAGGCAAATAGATCCTCCAGTTCCTCTTTCTGCCAAAGGTAAAACATTTTAGTGCCCTTGCGGACGATCAGGTGAAACGGGTGTCCCCATCTGTAGGAGGCCCCCACTTCTTTTATCTTACTAAGTAGAGGTCTCAGTTGACGTCTTAGATATAAAGTGAGGCCAGAGACGTCTGGGAATAGGCTTACTGTTGAATCATCAATTGTCACTTCGCCGTGCGACCAGGCTGTTCTGAGTATGCTCTCTTTATCCGTATAATTATGTAGCTTACAGAGCACATCCCTGGGGTTATTCGGATCTATAGGGCCAGGTCGAGACACTCTGTGTACTCTGTCCACTTTATACGTAGTCTCCTGTCGCTGATGAGTCACCTCGTTGAATATGGAGAAAACAGTGTCCAATAGTGTCTCTGTTGTAACTGACTCAGGGATCCCTTTTAGCCTCACATTGCTTCTGCGCTCCCTGTTTTCGTGGTCATCAGCTTGTAAGATAAATGCCACAGTGTGAGAATGAGACCGCTCAATCTCCTTTTCTAATGCAGCCACTCTAGCTTCCGTAGTGTCCATGAAAACCTCAGCTTTGGAGGCTTTTAATTTGAGATCATCTATGTCCTCCTTAATCAGCCCTAGTGCCCTCTCCTGGGAGGCCTCCATCCGTGCTAACATATTGTCAATGTCCTGTTTTGTTGGAAGCACAGCAAACATAGCTTTGATGGTCTGCATATCGGTCTGTGAAGTGTTAAGCTGTGTGTGTGATGATGCCGTCTCCACCATGCCGCCTGCACTTCTTTCAGCTCCCTCTCCGCCGCCATCTTCCCTCACCTCCTTCTCCACTGGGCCGGGGGCATTCACCACCTGTGGTATAGGTGTTGTGGCTTGTTTACTCGCCGCTTTTGTTGCTCTCGACGTCATGGAGCTGTTGCCCGAGCCCTGGGATGTAGGGCTCCTCTGTGGCTGCGGCTGGGACTGGGGAGGTGTTTGTGACTGACCTGCTCCCGACGCCATTAGAGGCGCGCGCGCTTTCCCTCCAGCTCCTCCAAACATCTTCGGGATGGATGCCTCCGGCTTCATCCTCCCTGGCTGCAGCGGGGGAGCGGGTGACTCCTCCGGTCTCTTCCTCCGCGACATCGGGCCGTTCTAATCGCGGGAATGTGGGTTATATCCCTCGGGTCCGCGGAGCACACAGAAAGTGCGTCCTCACACCGCCATGATCAGGCCACGCCCCCCAAATAGTTAATCTTATTGCACTGAGCCCCTGGAACCAGTGAGCAATGTAAAATGACACATTGTACAAAGATCAAATAGTGCACAAAAATGATGACCAACAGAACCTAGTATTTGGTGAAACTAGAATGACAAGTTGACATTCAGTTTTTGCGGCTTCTCTGAGCTATGCTGCCTGTCAGCTAAGCAATCAGAGCTGGAGATTTCTCCCTTCACCTGTCAGTGGACAGCATGGAGCATGCAGCACAGCCATGTATATCCCTAAATCCCTCAGTGATCCCAGGGAATAGGTATTTACTTATTTCATCAGGGAGGACGAAGCCGCCCAGTGCGTCGATACGCCTGGGATCCAGGGGCCCCCACTGCTTATGCCAGGACACACGTGCTCCTTACTAGTAAGTAATACCTATTCCTATTTCCTGGGATCACTGAGGGATTTAGGGATCTACATGACTGTGCTGCAAGCTCCATGCTGTCCACTGACAAATATGCCACATATGGGCATTTTTGACTCCGGACGGGATCATTTGCCTTGTGTTCTGTGATGGGGGACACCGCACCCCATCCCGTGAGGCTCGTGATAGTGATTAGAACTTTTCAGCATGGTGGAATGAAAGGCCATCCCTGCGTGATAGAGAGAGTGGCCAGAGCCACCGGCGGGTGGGGGAATTGCCTGGTTTCAGACGACAGGTGAAAAACTCCTATCGAGTGATTGAGGTTCTTAATCCATGAATTGAAAATGGAGAGTGAAGGCGGTCTGAGATGCGGCTGTGACATATTAAACTGTTGGAGAAGGAGTAGAACTGTGGAGGTTGACAGGCCCTCCCATGTTCTTATAGTGTCTACAGTCCGCGAGGATCAGAGTTCTGATAGGCAGAACGTCCAAGTACGGAAGGATGACGACACCCCTGGAGTGAGGGGTAGTCATGACGTCTGCCCTGACCTTTGTGAGCACTTAGGGAGCTGTAGTTAAGTTGATACGGGAGTGCCACTAATTAATAGTGTCCCTGTTTGAATGCAAATCTGATGGAACTTTTGGTCAGCTGCTGCATAAGAATATACAGGTAGGCGTCCTGTATATCTATGGGCGCAAGGAATATTTATTGTTCCTTGGAAGCAACTTGGAGTGGAGATACCATTCGGGAATGTCTTATTCGGACATGTTAGTTCAGTTGTTTTAGGTCTAGTACGGATCGTACTGTACTTTCTTGATTGGAGACCATGGATAGGTTGGAAAACGCTCTTCGCGTGATACGGGTACAGCGACACCTGAAAAGGGCAGTACCGTCAATATTGTTCCGTGCTGCCTGTAGCGCCTTTACTCTGGTATTATTGCCCACATCACATGGCTGTGAAAGCTGTGTCCTATGTCCTGTGTAGAGCCTTCGTTTTGTGCGAAGCCGCAGCCGGGAGGAAGTATGCTGAGCCCCTGGTCATAGTGCCAGAAATACATATATTTATATATACACACAGGTGTAGGGGATCTGAACTTGCCAACCCTCAGGTGCAAGGTCCAGGTCTCTATCCTCTAGGCTACAATGCTTTGAGCCGCAGGGAAAAAGCATCCAGAGCTGCAGCAGGGAGAGAGCCTTGCTCGGCTTCGTTGCAGAGCGTGTGCAGTGTGAGATCATGCGCCGCCAGTACTGCTGGTCTCGACAACATGGCTGGAGGATTCGGGGATGACTCCTCAACCCAGTATTCACAGGGAAATCTGGGGAAGGAGGGCGGCATATGACATGGAATCTCGACCTCAACTATGCCACCCTACAGTGGGAGTTGAGGATGAAACATGTTGGCTCCCGTGACATTGATGGGGGCACTGCGGGACACCGCGGACCGGTGCCTCAAAAGCAGACTACTGTACAGCCCCCTTTCCCCTGTGTGCCTGCGGCAGGGAAGAGGTGGGGCTCCCAGCGCATATGGGCCCCAAGAATAGTGGGGCTCCGAGCATCGTGAGGGGCTGTACGGTGTACCCTGCACTTGTATCTAAAGTGCAGGGATCAGTGCATTCATTACTAGATGCCCTTTAATGCTTCAATATATGGCTTATATGCCTTAATACTATCATGATGTCCCAATCTTGGCCGCAGGAGAGGGCTGTAGAAGAAAGCAGGAGGGGGGCGGAACGTGCAGGGAAATCGAAACTCTGCTACACAGTGGCCTGCATGCTCCGTTCCACCCCCTCCATGACGCTGATCGCGTCATCAGGGGGCGGGGAGAAAAGGCGGCGGCTTTGCTCTAGGCCAATGCCGCGGCTTCTAGTAATATTCCCCTGCCGCAGACGGTGCTCGGCGGTGCGGAGGGACCGGAACGGACCCAGACCCCCGATAGTGCGGCGCCGTCCCTCGCAGGAGAACCCAAGGATTGTGTCTCCTGGGGTTCGGCCATAGATACACTGTTTATGACGCGTTTCAGATCCTGCCAACCTCCATCAGGGAATGCATAGCAGGCTCCGAAACGTGTCGGATGGATCCAATAAATCTGAAGTAATCTGAAGTTTTTGGCTACGTGACTTCTGTACCAGCGCGGACCTGAAACACATTGTCCCTTTCAATTCTTGGCTTATCTACCACATTGCATGTGGAGGTGTGGGTCCTGCATCAGTCACCATTGCGTGTCTCTCATACTGATTGTGTGTCGCACAACCTGAGAAGGTGAGCAGTGGTTATAACGGCTTCAAAGCCACTATGCATTTAAAACGATAAGACCCTATTGCACTTGCTTCCTTTGCAGTGATTATATCAAAAGTAAAGAGGAAGACCAGCATCCCAATAACTTGATACAGTCAAGATAACGGCAGAGAAGACCCTGGTGGATCTATAAAAGCTTCACAAGATCCATCGTCCTACAGAGAGCATTCATTGATCACATTGTCATGTCTCGACCTCAAGCTGAAAGACGCTTAAAGAGGACCTGTCACCCTCCTGGTGCTATGCTAACTGAATGCAGCATTGAATGCAGGGTGTCTGCTGCATTCAGAGAAGGGGTCTCCCATGTTTTTAGCCCTCCTGTAAGTTGTTAAAAAAAAAAGCTTTATAAAGTGTACAGATAAGGAGCCCGGAGGGACTTACTCAGTAATGAGTCATCGCTGTTGCTGGTGTCCTCCCCGCCTCCAGCCCTCTCTTGTTGAGCCTCCTGTATGTGTCATCACTGTTGCTGGTTTCCTCCCCGCCTCCAGCCCTCTCTGTGCCATCTCCAGCTCTCAGCGATGACCCATACAGGAGGCTGAACAAGAGAGGGCTGGAGGCGGGGAGGACACCAGCAACAACGATGACTCATTACTGAGGAAGTCCCTCTGGACTCGTTATCTATACACTTTATAAAGTCTTTTTACCAGCTTACAGGGGGGGTAGAGACATGGGGGACCCCTTCCCTGAATGCAGCAGACACGCTGCATTCAGTGCTGCATTCATTTAGCATAGCACCAGGGGGGTGACAGGTCCTCTTTAACTAAAAAATAAAAAATTCTAACCCAGAGCTCAAGTATGCCTTCTGTAAACGGGTTTCTGGTCAGAGACACTTTTGGGAAGTAAATGCCTGCCCTATGGATATTCAGAAACATGCTTCCTCCACATTTCATGATTTTATTTATTTTCCCATAAAGTGTGATGTTATTATTCGCAGTCTATGTCCTCTCACCACATCGGCACGGTAGAAAGCTATCAGAGCAAGAAGAAATCGGACCAACTGGCTTCTCTGGAGGGATTTAATAGGATAAACCCCTGAACCTCAAAATATCAAAAACCTGATGAAATCCCATAATCAAAATGTAAAGCAGGCATGCTGCGGTGGCACACACAGCCGCCTCAAGGCTGTTTTTGGTAACGCCTCAGTATTTATTCTTGGGGAGAAAGACTGCTGAAGAAATGTTGAATGAGCAACGTATATTGTTGTATTGTTGCTGTCTACTTAAAAAAAAAATCATTTTTCATAATGTTGAGTTTTGTTATGGAGGCATGAAGAGCCTCAAATAGTCATTGTTTTGGCTGCGATAGGTGTTATTCATTAGCTGTACCTTGAAGGGGAGATGTACACACTAATTAATCTGATAGTGGTTTTCCCTCCGGACTCGCGTATGCCGTGTATGAAGTGCAGATTACATTTCACAATGTTTTTTTTTAGTTTTTAATTGATCGTTGCTCCGTGTTTCTGATTCTGTGAGACCGTATACTTCAGTATGGAGGATGCTGTCCACAGCCTCGCCCTTGACTAACATTGGAGATTGGTGGGTGGTTGGTTTTTTTTATTGGTCCCTTTCACTTTGTGCCAGATAAAAATATTGTGTTATATGTGGAAGCTGTCATCATACAGACTAATTCCTGGTGTCAGATTTTTTTTCTTTTCTTCTTTTTGCTCGGCAGCTCCGATTGGTATTTGCTGTGTAATGTTGCACGTTGCCAATCGGCAATCAATAAACAGGGTAGTAAAGCTTTAATGAGCAACTTAAGTCAGTGATACCTGTTTAATAGCTGGAAGATAAGGGCTTCCTCCCTATATTCCCCCATACATGGTAGTTGGTTGTTGGTTGAACACCTCTGCAGCTAATCATTCAGCTGACAGCCATCTGGGCTGTCTCCCCATATACAGGCACACAACATTCCTTCAGCTGAGCGCTCCTGTGTTCAACAACAATCTCTACCGGCAGCGAGAACAAAGCGATCAGCAGTCCAAATTTAGACATTCACGAGCAACATATCCGCCTTCTACGGTATCAGTTGGCTTACACCCCTATGCATATTAGGCTGAAGTTGCTGGATGTGGTGGACCCACATGGGGGGCTTAAAGGGAATCTGTCATCAGGTTATGTGTCACATGCTGTCATTTCAATACAAACCCCTTCTACGGTATCAGTTGGCCGACATCCCTATGCATAGTAGGCTGAACTTGCTGGATTTGGTTGACCCACGTGGGGGGCTTAACCTGTCATGAGGTTATGTGTCACATGCTGTCATTTCTATACAAACCCTGTATTTTCACAGGCTCCTGAGCATCTAGCACAATCCTTTGAAGCTGTGAAGAGTTATCTGTTGAGGTGACATTGGTGTTGCTATTAAAGCTCTGCATAAACAAATCCTAGACTTTTTGTCTGCTTATAAGGCCCTGTCACACAGAACGAGATCGCTGTTGCGTCACAAATTTTGTGACGCAACAGCGATCCCGTTAGCGATGTCGTTCTGTGTAACACACACCAACGATCTGGCCCCTGCTGTGAGATCGTTGATCGTTACATACTGCTCTGGGTCATTTCTTTGTCTTTGTGCTCCCACTGGGAGCTCTACATCGTTGTTTGACAGGGACAATGACCAACGATCTCAATGCTACGCTATGGAGTGATTTCCACCGAAGAAAGAGCTGGGCTTTGGAGTCCGCGCTGACCTCAAGAAACTTCCAGTCCAGGGCTATCTGATGAAGTGGCAGATTTGAAGCCACAAAACGCGTAGGCAAATAAACCAGAACCTGATTAACCCTTTACTGGACTGGAAGTTTCTTGAGGTCAGCGCGGACTACAAAGCCCAGCTCTTTCTTCGGTGGAAATCATTTATCTTCAGTGGGCTCCTGCAGCGACCATTACCAGGCTCTCTGTTTGTTGTGGCTCTCACAACCACCGCAGGTGAGTCACACCGATTGGGGGGACTGGACTATTTATTAAGAAGATAACGCCCTATGTGCGCTCCCTATTTATCCTACGCTATGGAGTGACAATTCCCAACGACCTCAGTATAATTCTGGATCGTTGCTGAAGTCGTTGGTGACATCGCTGGTGAGATACCTGTTTGACATTTTACCTGCGATGTGAAAAACGACGCACCAGCGATCTCTGCACATTGTTATCGGGATCACTGGTGCGTCGTTGTGTGACTGGGCCTTTAGAGTAGATGTACCTAGTTCAATTATCTGTACACACCAGGGGGACCTACTTCAATGAATGCTGAGGATGGATCAGATACATTGTTAGGATTCAAGCTCTTAGATCATTTCCAAATTAGGATGAAGCCTTTTTTAATAGACTGATACTTACATTCCATTACATTATCACACAGGGTTATACAGAAGAATTTACTGGTAGTCCCAAGACATCTAGTCCTGTAGTAATAATCTCCTGCTTATAAAACACTGATTTATAGAAATGACACATCCCTGGAATCAGGGTCTCTACCTCTAAATCATGCTGCTTTCAGATTACATGGCAAATATCTGGTGACAGATTCCCATTAAGGCTGGTTATTCATGGGATAAGGCAGATATCTACCTTTCAACTCCCCCATATACACGAGAGCTCGACTCGACTAATCGTTGGTGTTTTTAATGCCTGAAGCGGTGAAAACTGTTGCAGGACGCTGCTTATCTTGTATTATCTTCCCTAAAAACAAAAGAATCAATTCCAAATGTCTGATCCTTCTCTTTCCCGACCTCATTTGTCAAGAGGGGCATCAGGAGTCCATCCCCCATATACATCTGATGGAAATTGCCCAAACACAACAGTCATCTAATGTGCATGAAGCCCAAACACGGACAGAGCATGCTTGTTCTCGATGGTAAAAGCCAGTAAGCCATTGTCCACAAAAAGATCAGGTATGCTAAAATCCGACATGCCTGACCCTTCTTTATCTTGATATCTCCTGACAGGGGTCCTGGATACTCCACTATGCTCATCCTGGAAGCAAATGTGCAGTTCAGCTCCATCATTGGAGAAATGAAGTATTACACTGTCCTTGTTAAAATCACTCGGCTGCCTATAAAATTAATTCATGAGTGGGAGATGCATCTTGTAGCAGCATTTTAAGCACAGTGTTTTTAAAAAGATAATCTTCACTTAAGCCGTTTATTCTTGGAATACAGTATGATCTTTGTCTTAATCACTTAAAGGGACACGGTCAGGTCATTTTTCAGTATGAAAAGTGAGATGAACGTGGCACTAAGCGTTACCTCTGTCAGGTCCGGATAATCCTCCAGTTATGGCATGTTCCCGACCGGCGGTGCACTGCCAAAGCACCAGCGTTTGAAAAGCAAAAAAGAGAAGGCGGCACTCACCGGAATACACAGGATAGTCCTTTATTCCAAGAACTCGTGGAAAAACAGGGTGCAGGGAGGGAGGACTATCCTGTGTATTCCGGTGAGTGCCGCCTTCTCTTTTTTTCATTTTTCAGTATGATACTAATGTTATCCTTGAATAGTGCAGACCTTTTAAAAACATGAAAAATCATTATTGTACTGTTTGTAGTTTCCATGTTATCAGCATTGTCAGACCCTGCAGAGACCTGCTGGATTAGTCCTCTCCATTATAAACAAACCGGATTAGTCCTGTGCTGTATAAAATGTCATGTAATTATCCAATCCCTCTCAGCAGCTCTCTCCTCTCTCCTCCCTTTGCGAACAGTGTAGTGTCAGGTTTCACTTACAGGAGGTCTGTTCTGTTGAGGACATGTAGGAAGAGAGCTATTACAGATCTTCCTTAAGCGGCTGTCACACGCTAAGATATCTCTTGCGATATTGTAAGCGATCACGTGCACGCGCAATCGCTTACAATATCGCTCACATCGCTGGTGAGATGTCACACAGACAGACTCACCAGCGATGTGGATCCGCGATCTCGCTGGTAACTATGGTACACATCGGGTAACTAGGCGCCGCGCGTCGCTTAGTTACCCGACGTGTACCATAGTTACCATCTCCCAGCATAGGCTCTGCCGCTGGGAGATCGTTCATCGTGGTGTCATACACCACGATGAAGCAGATCGCTAAATCGTACATCGCTAGATCTGAGGTCCGGACCTCAGATCTCGATTTTGCGATTTGATCAGATCTCGCTCGTCGTATCTTGCCGTCACACGCACAGACATCGCTTACGCGATGTTTAATCTGCCGCGTTCAAGCGATATCTTGCGCGATATCTGTGCGTTTGACGGCCGCTTTATATAGACTCCATTTGTTTCTCTAAGCAGGCATCTCTACTTTGACAGTTACTATGTTGTATGTGACCTCTTGTGATGCTGCACACACAGAGAAGAGAATACGGGCCCCCCCACTTATCTCCTGTGTAGTGATGTGGTGAGAATATGTGATATGCATATTCAAGCTACGGGGAGTGGACAGCAGAGAACTAAGTGGATCATTCACTGTGATTGACAGCTGGAATGATTCTCTTTATTTGAAGTTTACAGAAGATAAGAGGGAAATATAAATGAAAGAAATAAATAAGTGGAGAGAGTTTAGAGAAAGGAATTAGAAAATAGCAGTTACATATGGATTTTTGACGTGACAGTTTTCCTTTAATGGGTTGTTGTTGTTATTATTATTTATATATCACCATTAATTCCATGGTGCTGTACATGAGGGGTTACATACATAATTTATATAGTTTACAGTAAACAAATTAACAATGACATACTGGTACAGAGGGGAGGGAACCCTGCCCTTGCGGGCTTACATTCTACAGAATATTGGGGAGGAGACAATTGGTCAGGGGTGCAGCAGTTCTGGTGGTGGAGAGGTGGCAGCTCAGTCATTGCAGTCTGTAAGCGTTCCTGAAGAGATGGGTTTTCAAGTTCCGTCTGAAAGATTCGGCATGGTGGATAATTGGACGTGTTGGGGCTTAGAATTTCAGAGGATGGGGGATATTTGGGAGAAATCTTGGAGGCGGTTGTGTGAGGAATGGATAAGTGTGAAGGAGAGGGGGTGGTCTTGGGAGGACTAAGATTACGTGAGGGAAGATAGTGGGAGATTAGTTCAGAGATATAGGGAGGAGACAGGTTGTGGATGGCTTTGTAGGTCAGTGTTAGTAGCTTGAACTGGATTTGTTGGGGAATTGGGAGCCAGTGAAAAGATTTGCAGAGAGGAGAAACACGAGAGTAGTGAGAAGAGTCGGGCAGCAGAGTTGAGGACAGACTGGAGAGGTGCAAAAGTGTTACCAGGGAGGCCACAGAGGAGGAGGTTGCAGTAGTCGTGGTGGGAGATGCTGAGGGCATGTACAAGAATTTTAGTAGATTGAGGGC
Source organism: Allobates femoralis (assembly GCA_033576535.1). Lineage (NCBI taxonomy): Eukaryota > Metazoa > Chordata > Amphibia > Anura > Aromobatidae > Allobates > Allobates femoralis. The sequence continues at coordinate 42,990,772 of JARQOC010000001.1, forward strand.
TGAGGAAAGGATGGATTCTGGAAATAATCTTGAGCTGGAGGCGACAGGAGGTGGCAAGAGTTTGGATGTGTGGTTTGAAGGACAGGGCAGAATCCAGAGATACTCCGAGGCAGCGAATTTGAGTGGTGGGAGAGAGCATGATGTTATTTACCATAATAGATAGATCAGGTGGTGAAGATGAAAGATGGGATGGAGGAAAGATGATGGGTTCGGTTTTGTCTACATTGAGGTTTACGAAGCGAGAGGAGAAGGAGGATATGGCTGACACTCCGGGATTCTGGACAGCAGAGAATTGACATCTGGGCCAGAGAGGTATATTTGAGTGTCATCAGCATACAGGTGGTACTAGAAGCCATGAAACTTTGAGTTGTCGTAGGCCAAGGGTAAAGATGAAGAAAAGTAGGGGCCCCAGGACAGGGCATTGTGAGACTCCAACAGAGAGGACTGGATGAGGAGGTAGTGTTGGAGTGGGACACGCTAAATGTACGGTTGGTAAGGTATGAGGCAATTCTGGACAGGGCAAGGCCTTTGATGCCAAGGGAAGAAAGAATCTGTAGTAGGAGAGAATGGTTGACGTTGTCATAGGCAGAGGTTCACCACATCCAATGCTTGTGTAGACTTTGGGAAACCTCCAGAAACCTTTACTGATCGGACAAGTCAGCCTACATTCAGACATGCAGTTTTTGCGCCACTTTTTTTTAAATACATTTTTCAACTACAAAACTGATCCGCTTTTTAAAAAACGCATCACCTATTCACACACTGTGTTTTTGATCTTTTTTTTCTGCATTCTAAGTGCTAGTTTTTTTTTTGTACCATTTAGAATGGTTCCCTATGGAAAAAGCTGTAAGAAAAACAACACAGAAGCTAACTGGCACTTTTTTTTGACTGACCATTTTTGCTAGAAAAAAACTGGTCACTCAGCAACTTCACTGACTGAATTGCAAAACGTGAAAACTCATTGACTTTGCTGGGATTCCCTTTGAGTGATCTGTTTTCTGCAGTGTGCTGCAAAAGAATGGTGCAAAAAAAAAACCGATCATAAACGTGTGTGAATATAGCCTCAAACTATTGGAAAATCTTCAGTTTCTCTGACATTGCAGCTTTTGGTTGTGGACCATGCATTTAGTGGCTTAACGTGAGTTGATTTTAATTGGTGTACAGGATGACTTTTCCTTAAGGTGGTGTCTCACGTGGCGATCTGGCCTGCGATGTCGGAAGCGATGTGCAGGTGCACACTCGCTTCCGACATCGCAGGCCAGCTGTCTCACGGCACGAACGCTGCGATATAGGCTGGATCGCGCCGCCAACAGTGTCAGACGGCGCGATCCAGCCTAATCGCTGGTCACAGTTTGACAGGTTTATAAACCTGTCAACCTGCGACCAGCGATAATTTGCAGTTGCGTCGCGCTGTCACACAGCGCGACGCACTTGCAATATCGCCCGCGACATCGCTGTTACGTCACTTTTCGGCGATGTCGCGGGCGACATCGCCACATGTGACACTACCTTTAGAGAGGCTCTGACAAATGGGAGGATTGGGTCCTGTAATAGGAATTAAAGCTCACGTGTAGAAAGGACTTGTCAGGCCAGGCAATAACCTGATGAACTATGTTCAAGGGCACCAAACAAAGCCTTCAATGATTAGAAGGTCTCCATCACCTGCCCTGGCTTTGAGGGGGAGGATTTTGTCCTTGATTTTGCTTTTAAATCCATATTCTGCCTGCAAATTTGATGCAAGAGTTGGGATTTTGGATCCCCACCACTCCTTGCTACTGCTGCTGTTGTCTCTTGGCTTCCTTATCAGCGAGGTAGACAGGTAGCCACTGATTGGATGTAGTAGTTATGTTCTGACTGAGCCAGAAGAGGAATAGGAAATGGTTCTTTCTGGCTCAAACGAAAAATGACTGCTACAGACAATCAAGAAGGTTCCTTCTGGCTCGGAGAGAAAATGACCGCTACAACTAATCGTGAAGATTCCTTCTGGCTCGGAGAGAAAATGACCGCTACAACTAATCGTGAAGATTCCTTCTGGCTCGGAGAGAAAATGACCGCTGCAGCCAAACGAGACAGTTCCCTTTGGCCCAAAGAGAAAATGAAAGCTACAGCCAATGATGAAGGTTCATTCTGAATCGGATAGAAAATGGTCGCTGCAGCCAATCAGGAAGGTTTCTTTTGTATCCAAGAAAAGATGTCCGCTGCATCCAATTGTGAAGATTGCTTCTCGCTCAGAGATAAAATGACTGTTCCAGCCAAACAAGACAGTTCCTTTTGGGACAAAGAGAAAATTAAAGCTACAGCCAATCGTGACGGTTCATACTGGCTCAGAGAGTAAATGACCACTGCAGCTCGTTGAGAAAGATCATTTCTGGTTCAGAGAGAAAATGGCCACTGAAGCCAATCGGGAAGGTTTCTTTTTTACTCCAAGAGAAGATGTCCGCTGCATCCAATCATCGAAGATTCCTTTTGGTTCAGAGAGAAAATGACCGCTGCAGCCAAACAAGACAATTCCTTTTGGGACAAAAAGAAAATTAAAGCTATAGTCAATTGAAAAGGTTCTTTCTGACTTGGTGAGAAAAAGACCACAAGACCCAACCGAGGTGGTTTGTTTTGGCTCAAAGAGAAAATAGCCAACCACCTGATTCTTGCTTCCCTGGAGGAGAAGCTGTCAGACTGGACATGGACATGGACATCTGCAGCAGTACCAATGAACAAAATGGTGCAGTGGGTGATTTTTAATTTTTATTTTAGGACCCATTTTTAGTAAACAACCCCTTTAAAGTAACCCTTCAGGAATTATAGTAAAATGATATAACTCTCCTGCCTCAAACAAATCATTGTAATAGGAATATCCTTGTATTGTACTTTTTCAGCATTTTTGTCTCCATGTCCACACCGCCTCCCGCTGGCATTAGTTGCGGACTTGTGCACTGAATGACGCAGTGACGGCGGCAGCACCTGTAAGAGGAGACGCGCTGTGCCGGAGCTGCGAGCGGCTGGGGAGAAAGCACAGTAATGCGATTTAAAAGGTCACTGGATTATTTTGGGTTTATCGAAATGTTCTTTCGCATTCACTGTACTGTAAAATCCTGTGTCAGCAGCGAGATTTAACACTGCCGCAGTGTCAAGTGAGGAAAATGTTAATTGCACATGTGAAAAACAATTATTTTCCGAATGAGGGGGAAAGGTCCTGGACACGAGCGGCTTTTAAAAGAGCATTACGTGTGTAGTAAATGTTACGTCCCGGAAAATGCAGCATTTATCGCACAGACCTGTAAATAAAAACAAGCGGTAATTTGTATCGGAGCCATAGAAAGTAGATTAACGTCAATGTGAAGGCTCTGCAGCACCGTGGAGTCAGCATGTAATATCTCATAGACCCCCCGAACAGTGCAACAGCTCTAGATTCTCCCAAACCTGTGACCATCATCAAAAATGGGATCTTCTGGGGTCCATTTTCACTATCTGATCCTTTTATGTGCTCTATTATTAGGGTATGTACCGGTTCTGCATCTCTTGGCAGGAGAAATAAACATTTTTGGTGCAGATTTTTCCCCATACCGATTTGTTGAAATCTGTAGCATAAATTACTGAAGGCATTGACACCTTTCAGATTTATTTCTGCACCAAATCTGCGAGGAGAAAATACTCAATGTGTTAATGAGACTTAAGGATTCTCATTAACTTTTCTGAATCGGGATTCCCTTCAAGTTTAATGATAAATCTGCACTCAAAATGCATAAAAAACGCTTTTAAAGCCCAATGTGTGCACAAAGCCTTAATATGAAATATGGTCATCCACCGGGCATGAAGATTTGGACAAGACCTGAGAATTCTCTGAAACGTTTCAATACTCTTTAGATTTATTATTACTTCATTATTATAGCACCGTTTATTCCATGGTGTGCTCCATGTGAAAAGGGCATACATAGACAAGCACAATATTCATGAACAATACAAGGCATAGACAGGTACAGGAGGAGAGAGGACCCTGCCCACAAGGGCTCACGTCTACAAGGGATGGGTGAGGATACAGTAGGTGAGGACAGAGGACCCTCCTGCGAGGGCTCACAGTCTACAAGGGGTGGGCGAGGCTACAGTACATAAAAGGGACCCTGCCTGCAAGGGCTCACAGTTTACAAGGGATGGGTGAGGATACAGTAGGTGAGGAGTTAGAATCCTGCCTGTAAGGGCTCACAGTCTATAAAGGATGTCTGAGGTTACAGTAGGTTGAGGGGAAAGGACCCTACCTGCAAGGGTTCATTCTTCAAGGGATGGCTGAGGATAAGTAGGTAGGTGAGGATAGAGTTGGGCATGCGGCGGTATAGTGGACTGAGGATCACTGCAGGTTTTAGGCTTGTCGGAGGAGATGGGTCTTCAGGTTCTTTTTGAAGGTTTCCACGGTTGGTGAGAATCGAAATTTTGGTCCAGAGAGTTCCAGAGTATGGGGGAAGCACGGGAGAAATCTTATATGCTGTTTTGGGAAGAGGAGAAAAAATGGCAGGAGAGAAGGAGATTGCCTGCAGGTAAGTACTAGGAGACCATGTCACAGATGTGCGAGGAGACAGGTTGCGGATGGCTTTGTATGTTATGGTTAGGGTTTTGTACTGGAGTCTTTGGTCAATGGCAAACCAGTGAAGGGACTGGCAGAGATGAGAGTTCGGAGAATAGCGGGGAGACAGATGAATTTGTTAGGGCGGAGAGTTTAGGATAGATTTTAGGGATGCGATAGTGTTATTAGGGAGGCCAGAGAGGAGGAGTTGCAGTAGTTGAAGCTGGAGATGATGAGGGCATGTACTAGTGTTTATGAAGATTCTTTGTTAAGGAATGTACGGATCCGGAAAATATTTTTACGTTTTGTCTGCAGGAGATGGCAAGGGCTTGGAGGATAGAGCAATACAGTTTCTACCCCTGGCAAAGATCTCCAGATTCCGTCAGTGATTAAAACATTCTTTTTTTCATTCAGTAATGTTGTCCTGATGTGTACCGACAAATCATAAGTGTGTAACCGCTCTATAAGGGCAAAAAGGCAAAAATGTGGCACTAACACTACGAGATTCACACCTGTATATTGGAGCTCTTGACTCAATGCTTCTAGGACTTTGTCCGATGCATTTTTTTTTGCAGAAAATCTGCTTTTAAAGGGAACCTGCCCTGACATTTTTAATTATTCAACTGCTCCCTGCTCGTTACGTCCTTCCTGTTTTTAGTATCCCAAATATACAACCTGTGCCCCCTGTAACTCTGCACACCGCCAAAAGTGATACTTCGACAGCAGTTGTCTCTGTATGGCTGTCCGCTCCAAGCAGTCTGGGCCGAGTTCACACCGACTTCAGCGGCTGGGATCAGCTCGCTAACCTGGCCCCTCTGCCTTTAATTGATGAGCTGGGATAATGCGCTCGCGGATGGTCCGTACATGCCCATTGGATTGCCATACAGTGTGGGGGTGTATAAAGATCTTTTTTATGGTGCGACTGGAGCGAATTGATGAGCGTAAACAGGTCACTAGTCATCCAACAAAAGGGCAAAACGTTGGTTTGTTCAGTGAAATCATTCTGAGGCTTGATAAAAAACCATTGTTTTCAGCCGCACATTGTGTGATGTAAACTAGAGTAGAGCTGCAGAGAACAGATGTATCGTAGATATTGTATGTGCACAGGACGATCATCTTACCGATAGCTCTGTGCACATAGAAAATGTGGTTAGTCTATGTATACAGGCCTGACATGACCACTGCTCAGCAAACATGTAGCCGGTTGCCATCCATGTGATGCCTGGGTTAACTAGCCTAAATAGAGCCTTGGATATCAATGATGGGGTATGTGAAAATCCCTTAAAAAGCTCAACAACTCCTTTAATTTTTAACAGGGATGTAAGCTAATGTAGGTAACCTTTAATTAAAACACAGTCTTCATATTAGGATGGGATTAATCTAGTTACGCCCCTTTCACATCAGTGTTTTTTGCTGATTGCGGCAGATCCGGCAGATTTACCGCATCTGCCGCTTAACGGTCGCTCTTGTTGCATACTTGCGGCAAGCCCCATGCATTGTCTATGGGGTTTTCGGCAGGTGCGGCAAGTGCAGAATTGCCGCAATTGCGGCCGTGAAAAAAAACGCTGCTGACTGCTTTTTTTTTTTCATGGCCGCAAGTGCCGGATCATGGCAATACCACACTTGCCGCAAGCCCCATAGACAATGCATGGGGATTGCCGCAAGTGTGCAACAAGAGCGACCGTTTAGGCGGCAGATGCGGTAAATCTGCCAGATCTGCCGCAATCAGCAAAAAACACTGATGTGAAAGGGGCTTTAGGCATTTCCTTAGAGGAAAATCTGCAGCAGTCAAAAACCCCGCCATGTACATGACCTTGATGAATGTACCCTCACACCATGGCTTTTGTTCTTCACCTGCATGTTTTTTTCCTGCTCGTGTCCACAGAATAAGCAACTGCAGTCTATAGTCTAGAATTTTGCATTTTGTTGCTTTTTCCCCATTTTGATGCCATTTTGGAGCAGAATTGATGCAGTTTGTTTCCATGAACGTTTTAGTGTAGAACCTTTGGATTCTGCACTTGAAGGGAATCTGTTAGGTGTTTCTTAGATATGATGGTATCCTGACATAGCGCTTGGGCCGCCCTTTCAGAACATGTCATTTGTATTTATTTAATTTGGGTTTTCTTGCTGTAACCCACCAAACATACTGCGTAGCAGGGTTACCTGGTGTGGTCAATAATGGTCGCTCCCCAGTACACCGACATATGGTAATGAATCGTGATCTAAATCCCTGATCTCTGCCACCCCTCTGTAGCCATTGGCATTATCGGCCAATGTTAGTGCACTTTAAAGTCTAAGAGCAGCATGATGTAGGGGCAGAGACCCTGACACCAGTGATGTCTTACTGGTCTGTTTGGTGAAAGTCTGATAGAATCCTTATTTCTCTGCTGTAAATGTAGCAGTGCTCAGAATGCTACGTGGTATGTAACTCCACCCACACCTCTGATCGGCAGCTTCCTTGGTGGTGGAGGCGAAGTTACTGAGATTAGCTGGACTGCCTTGCTTGTGACACCTAGTCTGGCAGTCATAATCTCCTTCTGATAAAACATTGGTTGTATTGAACCTTCAGTAAGATGCAGAGCAAGTTACACATCGCTAGCCTCATGCTCTCTGCTTCTATATTATGTTACTCTCAGATTAAATAGCAAAAACTTTCTGACTTATTGCTTTTAAGAATGAACTCTTGGCTAAATAGGGGAGAAATAACAGAGCCTCTCTCTCTCCAAAGAACTGATGCTGTCCTGCATTACATAGACAACCTATTGATTTCAATGGGATCTGTGTAATACCTAATTTCTCCTGCGGAGGCGCAACAGATAAATTGACTACATACTACCATGTTTCTGGGAGGATCGCAGCTGATTGCTGGATGTCTCATCAAAGGCCTCTCTAATATGTCGTTCTTGTCCAAAGTGGGGAACCCCTTTAAAGTTCTCCAGTAACTTTTTCCATTTTCCATACAATAATTTCTAGATGCAGATGGATGTTTTATGTTCCGCATTGATCCGTCTGGTGAATGAAAAGTATCGGATCATTAGCCCCAAATGGAAAATGAATTTTCTGTCTGTGGCCGGCGTTCATTCTCTGTTTTTTAATGTTTTTTGTTTTTTGCTTCCATTGTATTTCTTATCTTTGTTTACATTTCCGTCGTAGCTTTGAAGCCGGCGAGTTGAAGATTGTCGCCTGGAACGAGCAGGATCACCGCGAGAAAGACTGGTGCGAGGAGCCGCGGTGCAAGTAAGTCCGGCGCGGGGCGTAATTGAAAGGAGCACATCAGATGTGCGCTCATAAATATTTAAATGACTGTTTTTATGTTTTCCACTCAATATGTTAATACATTTTAATAGAAAGAGCGCGACACATCAAAGAAAAGAGCAGAACATTAGCAAGCATTAAGAATAGGGGCCTTCTCGGCAAATCCCGTCCCTTCCGCCATCGCCCTTTGTTACTTTTACAGCACTAAATTGCTTTCCATTCTTTTGGAGCGCTAAGCCCGGCTCTCGATTAAATAAGTAGAGGAGCACACCGCTTCAGGGGGATGAATACAAAACACTTTTATTAGAAGCCATTCAATCACTCTCCAATCATGGATGCAGGATTGTCTCTGCAAACAAACGCCACCTGATGAAGAGCGGGCGAGGGAGTCCAGAGCGGGAGAAGGCGTAGGTCAAGTGGCTGCACCGCCAACATCTTACATGAAATTCTCTGTGTGCACAACAATCGGTTTATTTACCTCTAATGTTTGTGGGGCCGTCCAATAAAGAGATGTTTTCCTAGAGCAATCGTATAGACCTCATGAGAAAAAAAGAGCAGCTCAACACAAGACAGGTTTGATGTCGTCAGAGCTATATGTGAAGGGGCTGGCTGAGTTGCCTCGTTCAATACCGAAGCCAAACCCTTAGGGTAAGTGCACACTGGGCGGGTTTTCGGCGGTTTACCAGTGTAAACCGCCGTTTTGTTTACATTAGTTTTATGTTAATTTATGTTAATCCAAACCGGCGTTTGGATTAACATTAAAACTAATGTAAACAGCCCAAGGCTGTGCACACAGCGGCGGTTACCCAGCGTCATCCGTTGCTAACCCGCAGGTTTCCCAGCGGGTTAGCAAAGAATGACCATGTTCTAAAAACCGGCGGTTCTGCAGCGGCTGCAAGCAGAATCATGTGCTGCTTCCAGCCGCTGCAGAATCGCCGCCGAGAACCCGCTGGGCAGCCGCCGGATACCGCCCGCACATACCCGCCAGGAAGCCGGTGGACGGCGCCGGAGCTTCCTGGCGGGACCCGCCAGCTGCCGCCGACAAACACGCCGGGTAAGTGTGAACTTACCCTTACTCTGTTATTGTGCATACATGCAGATTGACTCACTTTTTGCATATATGATGTATGTGATTTTCTTAAAAAAAACGTCCATTAAATAAATGTATCAAATCTGCACCAGAGATGCCTAGGCCAGAGAAGGGGGCTGGTGTGGCTATCGAGATAATTTATACAGTCCCCTTGACATCCGTACAAATGAGGTAGAAAACTCTCTTCTGCATGAAGTGATAAATTGAAGCGTTGAGCTGTTGACACCTGGGATGTTAGTATGGCATATTAATCATTGTGTACACACAGTGCATTCCGTATCTCCTGTATTATACTCCAGAGCTGTACTCGCTAATATGCTGGTACAGTCACTGTGTGCATACATTACATTACTGATCCTGAGTTACTTCCTGTATTATACTCCAGAGCTGCACTCACTATTCTGATGGTGGAGTCACTGTGTACATACATTACATTACTAATCCTGTACTGATCCTGAGCTTCGTCAAGTATTATACTCCAGAGCTGCACTCACTATTCTCCTGGTGCAGTTACTGTGTACATACATTGCATTACTGAACCTGAGTTACCTCCTGTATTATACTCCAGAGCTGCACTCACTATTCTGCTGGTGCAGTCTCTGTGTACATACATTACATTACTGATCCTGAGTTACATTCTGTATTATACCCCAGAGCTGCACTCACTATTCTGCTGGTGGAGTCACTGTGTACATACATTACATTACTGATCCTGAGTTACATTCTGTATTATACCCCAGAGCTGCACTCACTATTCTGCTGGTGGAGTCACTGTGTACATACATTACATTACTGATCCTGATTTACATCCTGTATTATACCCCAGAGCTGCACTCACTATTCTGCTGGTGCAGTCACTGCGTACATACATTACATTACTGATCCTGAGTTACCTCCTGTATTATACTCAAGAGCTGTACTCAATATTCTCCTGGTGCAGTCACTGTGTACATACATTACATTACTGATCCTGAATTACATTTTGCATTATACCCCAGAGCTGCACTCACTATTCTGCTGGTGGAGTCACTGTGTACATACATTACATTACTGATCCTGAGTTACCTCCTGTATTGTACTCCAGAGCTGCACTCACTATTCTCCTGGTGCAGTCACTGTGTACATACATTACATTACTGATCCTGAGCTACCTCCTATATTATACCCCAGAGATGCATTCACTATTCTGCTGGTGCAGTCACTGTGTACATACATTACATTACTGATCCTGAGTTACCTCCTGTATTATACTCCAGAGCTGCATTCACTATTCTGCTGGTGCAGTCACTGTGTACATACATTACATTACTCTTCCTGAGTTACCTCCTGTATTGTACTCCAAAGCTGCACTCACTATTCTGCATGTGCAGTCACTGTGTACATACATTACATTACTAATCCTGAGTTACCTCCTATATTATACCCAGAGATGCATTCACTATTCTGCTGGTGCAGTCACTGTGTACATACATTACATGACTGATCCTGAGTTACATCCTGTATTATACTCCAGAGCTGCATTCACTATTCTGCTGGTGCAGTCACTGTGTACATACATTACATTACTCTTCCTGAGTTACCTCCTGTATTGTACTCCAAAGCTGCACTCACTATTCTGCATGTGCAGTCACTGTGTACATACATTACATTACTAATCCTGAGTTACCTCCTATATTATACCCCAGAGATGCATTCACTATTCTGCTGGTGCAGTCACTGTGTACATACATTACATTACTGATCCTGAGTTACCTCCTGTATTATACTCCAGAGCTGCACTCACTATTCTGCTGGTGGGCCTTCATATCCTATAGACAAGCCTGTGTATTAGACCTTAATAAGTGGCTGTATTGTGGGTAGGATTGGTGATTTCTGGCTCCTCTTGAGTTTTCCTCTGGGACTACACTGATCCCGGAAGCCATTATTAATAATTTCTACAGTGGACAATGCAGAATTACCTGGTGTACGCACCAGCGACTTATAAAAGTTTATTTTCCATGATCTACTTTTTCAGCAAATGCACCATAAATAGGGAGAAACCCACCATGCATTTCTACCTGGGGAGTCTGAGGCCAGAGAGGAGCGGTATTTTCTACAGTAACTGTGTCTGTGCTAAAAATCCATACTACATTCTGTAATCATTAATACATACACAGCCTTGAGGACTCGGCCGCAGCCTCGCGCTCCCATATCAGGCTACACAGATGGAATAAAAATGATCAGACACCGCGGCTTCCTGCAAGGACAAAGGATTTATGGAAAGAGCACAAGGGCAGCGACACCTTATAATAGAGCCACGGCTTATGGGATTGTGCGCCGCACGCTTTATTCCTGGTGTAGGCGCCGCTGCTCACTCTGAAATTGAAGCTCAGGGTGGGATCCCTCTTGGCATTAGTCCGGGTGTTTTGCGGCCTCCGATCCGGCACAGTCTGCTCCGGTCACTTTACATATAACCACGTCGGGGTAAAGCCTCAATAAATATGGATTTGGTCTGATTTTCTTATCAGGGTTTATTTATAGGCAATTAAAAATCAGAAAGTGGCCATTGTTAAAATCCATTTTTTTGTTTGAAATGTATTATTTTTTTCTCATTACATTTAAATATTTCTTTAAATAATTTAGCAGTTTTCACACCTCCTGCTAGGGCTAAATTCATATTTCCTTTCCTACCTTCATGACCACCTTTGCGCAAGCTCATTAGATGTTCTCCCTTTACCACCTTTGCACATGCTCATTAGATGCCCTCCCTTCATGACCACCTTTGCACATGCTCATTAGATGCCCTCCCTTCATGACCACCTTTGCACAAGCTCATTAGATGCCCTCCCTTCATGACCACCTTAGCACACTGTTATTAAATCCCCTCCCTTCATGACCACCTTAGCATACGCTTATTAGATCCCCTTCCTTAATGACTTCCTTTGCACATTCTCATTACATGCCCTCCCTTCATAACCACCTTTGCACATGCTCATTAGATGCCCTCACTAAATGACCACTTTTTGTTGTTAGGAAGAGGTGTACCACGGTCCGCGCTGCTGTAACATAAAAGGATCACAAGGAAGGCAATGCTTCAATAAAACCTCCTTTATTCTTTCTCTCCTGGTTGAAGCATTGCCTTCCTTGTGATCCTTTTATGTCACAGCAGCGCGGACCGTGGTTCACCTCTTTCTAGCTACAGATCGATTTACACGTGCAGTGGTGGTGGAGATCCAGCAGCAGCTGTATTAATGCACTCAAGCCTGGTTGTGGGTATACACAACCAAATTAGGTGAGTGGACATCATTGATAGGGCACTATTCTGCGCCTCGCTTGTCTCCTTTGTTTTTTATACAGTATATGACCACTTTAGCATACACTTATTAGATCCCCTCCCTTCATGACCACCTTTGCACATGCTCATTAGATGCCCTCCCTTCATGACCACCTTTGCACATGCTCATTAGATGCCCTCCCTTCATGACCACCTTTGCACATGCTCATTAGATGCCCTCACTTCATGACCACCTTTGCACATGCTCATGAGATGCCCTCACTTCATGACCACCTTTGCATACGCTTATTAGATCTCATCCCTTCATGACCACCTTTGCACATGCTCATTAGATGCCCTCCCTTCATGACCACCTTTGCATATGCTCATTAGATGCCCTCACTTCATGACCACCTTTGCACATGCTCATGAGATGCCCTCACTTCATGACCACCTTTGCATACGCTTATTAGATCTCATGCACTTCATGAGCACCTTTGCACATGCTCATTAGATGCCCTCACTATATGACCACTTTAGCATACGCTTATTAGATGCCCTCCCTTCATGACCACCTTTGCATATGCTTATTAGATGCCCTTCCTTCATAACCACCTTTGCACATGCTCATTAGATAGTCTCCCCTCATGACCACCTTTGCGCACGCTAACTAGATCCCCTTCCTTCATGATCACCTTAGCACACTAGCACACACTCATTAGATGCCCTCCCTTCATGACCACCTTTGCACATGCTCATTATATGCCCTTTCTTCATGGACATCTTTGTAATTGCTCGTTAGATGCCCTCCCTTCTTGACCACTTTTGCACATACTAATCAGATACTCTCCCTTCTTGACCACCTATGTAAACTTTACTCATTAGATGCCTCCCATTATGACTGCTTTTGCACGTTCTCATTGGATGCTTTAATTTGGTCTGATTCAGCCTATTGCATCTAATGTACATGTAGCTATCCTGAATGAGCAGGAAGTATAAGGCTATGTAATCACAGCATCTTTTCCAGGTGGAGTTCGTTGGAATTCGTCTGCAAAATGCACATCGTACACAGCTACCATATATGAAAACAACATTACTGTGCACATGATACATGTGTTGTCACTTCTTTTTGCTACGTCAGATTCAGGTTTGGAAACCCTGAATTGGTTATGAGAAGTGATCTGCCTATTACTTACTCGTGGGGTGTCTTCTGACCGCTGGCATTTTTCTGATGTGGTTTTGCTTTGGGAAATTTGAGTCTAGAAAAGCCCCAGTGGCCAGTCTGAAAATTGCATCGATTCATTTATTTGATTTTTTTTCTTTTTTTATGCAGATTGTGGGATGCAAAAATTATAAATATATTTTTTTTATTAACATAAAAATCTAATTTAAACACTGACATTTTTCAATGACACATTAAATGAACTCTAGACATGATTGGCTAAATAAAAATAGTACAACATATTCCTCCCTTATTTACTACTTTGGCTGGCTTCAGACTTGCGGACCCTCTGCAGCGTCCTGCGGAGGGGATCCGCAAGCTGACCGCAGCCCCTATGTTTTTAATGAGAACGCACGGTGCTGAGCAGGTCTGCGCATGACCGGAGCTCCCATTCACTGCAATATGTGATTTGTACGCAGGCGGATGCCCGCACACAAATCACACTCTCTCGTCCGCATCAGGAACGCGACATGATCACGTTCCTGGTGCGGAGTGTGTGATTGTGTGTGATTTGTGCGCGGACATCCGCCTGCGTACAAATCACATATTGCAGTGAATGGGAGCTCACGGTCATGCGCAGACCTGCTCAGCACTGTGCGCTCTCATTATAAACATAGGGGCTGCGGTCAGCTTGCGGATCCCCTCCGCAGGACGCTGCAGAGGGTCCACAAGTCTGAAGCCAGCCTTTCTGATTCAATTATATCTTATATTGGAATTGAAAAAAAACGTAAATGTCGTGTTCCAGGAGCTGAATCATGTCCCCCCTGCTGCTTCTTAAAAAACTTTAATTGGTTATGAGATAACTTACTGCAGCAGGAGCCTCCCCCCTCTGCTCTGTCTGCAGGAAAGGCCCAGTTATACACACAGATAATTGTGCAGACATTGCTCACAGATCTCTGGTTGCAGTGAAATCATGGACACCTTGTTCCAGTTGTACACGGCCACAAAATGTAACAATGTGTCCATGATCTCACTGCAACCAGAGATCTGTGAGCAATGTCTGCACAATTATCTGTGTGGGTAACTGAGCCTTAAGGCACAAAGATCATTAAGCCTTGCTTATTGATTAAATTCTACCACCAAATTTACTTTTACTTCTTACTTTTAGGATTAGTTCTCCTTCAATGTGCTAAAAATTGTTTCTGTGCACATTGTTGGCTGCAGAATGAGTTAACTGAAGATCCATTATGATGGAGGAGTTTATAACTATTTTCTCTGCCTATTTCTGAGTTCTTCTTAGTTGAGTTATAGCTACATCAAGGTTCAACTCAGCACTGTACTCTCTTGTGATTTATGACGGCGTCAGAGTAAAGTGACGAACTCTCCATCAGAGCCAGCTCGCTGACAGATCGTCAGTTAACTCATTCTGTATCCAGCAGTATGCACAGGAGAACAAAGGCATATGAAAGCCTATTATTTACAGGTCACACATGTTGATTCTGCTCTGTTCTCTCCATCATTATCTGCAGGTTACAAGTGGAGCCCAGCAGACAGGATCTGGCTGAGTTTCTGTACGAGGAGCAGAAAGAATTACTGCTGTACAGGACAGACAGTTTATCCATAGACATCGTGAAGAACTGGTACTGGCACCGAGCCGAGGAGATGGAGGATTACGCCAGACAGGTAACCTAGTGGAAGGGATCACTCACCCTGGCACTGCGTAGCTTGGTGCAGTGTCCATAAATCTCCATGCAAAGAAAAACGGCCTTCCTTGTGATGAAGGTAAAATAAACAGAAAGCGTGTAAAGCCCCATACTGTCTGGACTATTTCACCCAACAGATTGCCCAGAATCACACAGATCTTATCCTCCTTGCAGACACAGACTTAAATGAGGTGGCTGAGTTGGAGGTATAAGGACAACCAGTCCCACCCAGCTCTTCTGATCTTTCCTAAAATCCAGGCACATATATAAGAAAAGCAGTATCTATCTGTGCTGGAGCTTGCTCTCCAGGTCCTACATCCCTGAGGTTAGGCACCTTGGTGACATTTACATCCCATCAAGGCCTTGTTCACTGCAACCTTACACTAGTTACAGACATTGTAAAGGATCTCTGCAAAACATTGATGGTCAAAATGCTAGTCTTGATGAATTAGCTTCTTGGGTTTCTAAAGGGAACTTGTCATGTCCCAAAACGTGTATCTATGGGTTACTCTGCAGGTCAGTAGCGTTCTAAAGTTCATAAAACCATAGAATGGTAGAGTTAGAAGGGACCTCCTGGATCATCTGGTTCAATCCCCTGCTCAAAGCAGGATTCACTAAATCATCCCAGACAGATGTATGTCCAGCCACTAAATCATCCCAGACAGATGTCTGTCCAGTCTGTGTGAAGACTTCCATTGTAAGAGAACTCACCACCTCTCATGGTTGCCTGTTCCACTCGTTGATCACCCTCACTGTCACAAAGTTTTTTCTACCCATTACTTCTAGTCTTTTCCTTGTGCAAATGAGAGTAAAGCGATCCCTCTACAGTGTGACAGCCCTTGAAATATTTGTAGACACTATTAAGTCTCCCCTCAGACTTCTTTTTTCCCAAACTAAACATTCATAAATCTTGCCAGAAGTTGGAATCTCACCACCTGACATTTCTTTATTAAGGGAGTTGCTCTTCTGGCAGTGGATTTTTCTTGAAAACCTGTGTATGCTCATCTGAACTGAGCACTCATCTGTGCGGCAGTCAGGAGATCAACGTATGGAGAAAATCCTCAAAATAAAGTAGTTATATGCAGTCTTAGACCCCACTACCCAGTGCAGATTTGCAGTCGTTGACCTTTGTTGTGCTCTAATTGCTCCTCTTCTGATACCAGAGATCTGGGGGGGACCTGCAACTCTGCACCTAAAACTACAGAAAGTGTAAGATCCAAACTCACCCCCTGGTGTCAGGACTTATGTTATTTCAAGTTCATCTGTGGTCGTCCACAACAACTACTTGGTCTCCCCATCTGTCCCTAGAATTAAGGGTTAAGCTTTTCTCCTCGCGGAGAGTTACACACTAGATCTGGTACGCCAGTAATAAGGAGACTAAAAAGCGTAATTCTCCTCTGGAAAATTAAATATAAAAACTTGACTCTTCCAGAGAAGAAGACTTGAACTCCGCTACCACCTATTGAAGTAGCAATCCTAAAAGGATTGCTACTTCCAATAGGTGGCACTAAAAGTCAAAGCTTCTCTCTGAAGACCAATTTGCATATCCCTGAATTAAGTAATGGCTAAACATTGGGCTCTCCCCATTTATCGGAGAGTATTTTAACATTCATGTCAATAGAGATCGGATCATAAATCGTACTATTATTACACAAGTAAAGGTTAGTTCCAAGAGATGATGAAAAATGCCGTTGAATTTTGGTCGTCTCATTATTTTTATGACGGACTTTGTGATATACCAGGTGTGATATTTTCTGAATTTTAGGTGGACGGCGCTCTTTCTTTGGTACGCCTGGGAAAAGAGAAGAACGTTCCTGGTTTGGAGCGGCTGTGTGATGATCTGGTCACACTGGAGACCCTCGTGTACGAGGCCAACTGTGATGTGTCATTAACGCTCAAAGACCTGCACCAGATCAAGGACATCGACAAGCTGCGGCTCCTTATGGAAAACGTAGGTTCTGCTCCCAGGAGATCGTATTGGAGCGGGATTTTGAGTTTAGAGCATTGGGTGATTCTAGAACGTGTGCCGTTATATATTAGTCCAATTACCCCCACTACTAATTACAGCACCACCGAGGAAGGGGGGGAGCAATAATGAATGCCTGTGGTGCGGCCAGTATCTTGGACGGCGTGTACTCCCCCGTCACGGATGTCCTATAGGTGATGCTGGGTTCTTTGACTGGTCAACCAAACTTAAGGGCTTCTTCATATTCCAGTTCAACTGTAATTTACATGATGTCCTGTAGGTGGCGCTGTTTTCAGGACAGACTTAGGCAGACTGGCTAGGGCTTTTATTTAGTAGATTGTCAAAAGTGCTCAGAGGTTACCTTGATATCTCGCTAGAAAGCCTGATTTTCTACTAAAGCTTTTCCTGGGTCTGATTACTCCAGTTTTGACTGAAAGTTACTTTATCTAGCAGCCCTCTGAATGCTGAGCTGTGTATAACCCCGCCCACACCACTGATTGGCAGCTTCCTGTATTCACTGTGCATAGGCAGAAGTCTGCTAATCAGTAGTGGGGTGCGAGGTTATGTACTACTCATGAATATTGATTCCTCTAGTGATAATCTGCTGATAAAGCTTTGATTTCATAAAAATTACTGCAAGCAGTACCAGTAAGCTATACAGCAGTGGAATCAGGGTCTCTGTCTCTACATCATGCTGCTCTCAGATTAGGTGGCAAAAGCTGCTGACAGATTCCCTTTATCTCCCTCCACAATGAGGAGTAGAGGTGCTTGGTGCACCCTTGGCATGGCTGAGAGAGGTTAAGTCCATCTATCTCTGCCCTCCTAGGGCTCCTCTAAAGTCAAAGCTATTACCCACAAAAGAGCAGGTCGGAGAGGGATAGTAATCAAGGTGATGCTGCTAGGAAAAACAAAAATATGGAGGTTTTTCATGCATTTTTTTCATTAAAAAACGGACTGCATCTGGATGCCATCTTTGTGCTGTCAGAAGTATTTTCTGATTTATAGATTTTAAAGGGACACTGTCAGGTCATTTTTCAGTATAATACTAATATTACCCTTGAATAGTGCTTGGGCAGACCTTTTAAAAACATGTAAAATCATTATTGTAATTTGTAACTTCCTTGTTATAGCCATTTTCAGACCCTGCATGGAGCTAGTACATTAGTCCTCTCCTTTACTTTTACAGAGGATAAGTCCAGTTGCTGTGAACGTGTTATTTAAATATCCACACCCATCCAAGCTGGCGTCCTGTCCCTCCCCTCTGTACTCTGTGCTGGGGAGGGAGGAGGTGTTTTGTCCTGCAGTGTGTGCACTGTGCAAGAGATTTCTTTTATAAGAACATTAGGTTTCCTCCATACATGTAATGTGTGTATCTGTTGAGCAAATGATTACATATTCTCATAGTCACATAGAAATACTTCAGACTGCACACACTATACATGCCTCATACACACAATGACATGAAGAGCTCAGAGCTTTAGGTAAGATCACACCCCTCCTCTCCCCTCCTTTCTGCTCTGCAATCAGTCACATAGCATACAGATAAGAGGAGAGGGCAGGGCAGTGTAATGATGCATGAATATTCATTCTTTGGGGAGTGGGCAGCAGATAAATCACTGTGATTGACAGATGGAATGAATCTTTTATTTTGATGTTTACGCAGGATTAAGAGGGAAGTGTAAATAATAGAAATACATGAATAGAGAGAGCTTAGAGAAAGGAATTAGAAAATTATATGTTACATATGGATTTCTGACCTGACAGATTCCCTTTACGGTAATCTTTTTAATTTGTGACTGAGCAAAGTCAGACACCTCTATATAGCTGTATGTGGGCTTGTGTTCGTTTTACTAGTTGTAGTTCTGATTGTCTCCATTCATTTTATTGTGTGATTCATTAGAAAACAGGGAAAAAATTCCAGGTTCGTTGACATTGTAAAAAAACAAAAAAAAGTGCAACTACACGATTGTTTTTTGTTGTTTTTTTCTTTAATTTCCGTGTTCACTATATAGTAGAACTGACCTGGGAAAAAGATTCTTCTCCAGACCGGTACTATTACTTAGATACCTAACCTGTATAGGATTTTTTTTTCATTTAAGAGGTGAAATTTTGGGGGAAAATCTGTAATATAATATTATATTTTTTTTATATTTTTTTTTTTTTGGTTGCACAGTTTACCCATCGAATTAATGGATATTTTGATCTGACTTTTACGAATGCAGTGATACAAAATGTGTATTTTTTAATGGGGCAAAAGGGAGATGATTTGAACTTTGTTTTTTTTTTTTTTAATATGTTTTTAAAGTATTTTTCTTTTTTACTGCATTTAATGGTCCCCTAAAAAAACTTGAAGTTGGGATCATCCCATTGGTTGTGCTATACATAGCAGTGCATCAGCACTGCTGTGAATATCAAAAATCGCAGCCTCCTATGATCACCAGCTAAATGCTTTACAGGAGTATCATGGTGACAAATACAGGGGTCTTCAACTGGCCTCCGGTTCTCATGGTAACACATCGGATTCTCCTGAACATGTCATGGGTGTGTCGGTGGGCATTTGGAATGACGCACCTTCTTGCAGGCCAGTGTTAAATACTGCTGTCATAGATTGGCAGTGTCGTTTAATAGATTAACAGTTGTGGTGGATCAGGTGTTAAAGGGAATCTGTCACCAGGTTTTTGCTACCTAATCTGAGAATAGTATAATGTAGGTACAGAGATCCTGGATCCAGTGATGTCACTTAATGGGATGCTCAGTGTAGTTTTTATGAAATCACTGTTTAATTAGTTGGAAATTATCATTAGAGGACTAGTTAGCCTGCTGCCTGGCAGTCCAGCGTATTCACAAACGGCTAAATCTGCAGCAGAAAAAAGCAGTAATTGTATCAAAATGACAGCAAAAAGCTTAGTGACACATTGCTGCAAGCAGGGACTCTTATCTTTACCTTATGCTACTATCAAAGGGGATGGCAAAAAACTGATGACAAGGGATAGTAACATAGTAACATAGTAACATAGTTTTTAAGGTTGAAGGAAGACTTTAAGTCCATCTAGTTGAACCCATAGCCTAACATGTTGATCCAGAGGAAGGCAAAAAAAACCCCATGTGGCAACACTAATCTCCACATTGGGGGAAAAAATTCCTTCCTGACTCCAGATACGGCAATCAGACTAATTCCCTGGATCAACGCCTTATCAAAGAATCTAGTATATATAACTGGTAATATTATAGTTTTCAAGAAAGGCATCCAGGTCCTTCTTAAATGTTAGTAGTGACTCACTCATTACAACATCATGTGGCAGAGAGTTCCATAGTCTCACTGCTCTTACAGTAAAGAATCCGCGTCTGTGATTATGATTAAACCTTCTTTCCTCCAGACGTAGAGGATGCCCCCTTGTCCCAGTCTCAGGCCTAAGAGTAAAGAGATCATTAGAAAGTTCTCTGTACTGTCCCCTCATATATTTATACATTATTATAAGATCACCCCTAAGCCTTCGTTTTTCCAAGCTAAATAACCCCAAGTTTAATAACCTGTCTTGGTATTGCAGACCCCTTAGTCCTCTAATAACTTTTGTCGCTCTTCTCTGGACCCGCTCTAGTTCAGCTATGTCTTTCTTATACACCGGAGACCAGAATTGTACACAGTATTCTAAGTGTGGTCGCACTAGTGACTTGTATAGAGGTAAAATTATGTTCTCCTCATGAGCATCTATGCCTCTTTTAATACATCCCATTATTTTATTTGCCTTTGCAGCAGCTGCCTGACACTGGCCACTAAATGTGAGTTTGTCATCTACCCATACACCCAGGTCTTTTTCAGTGACAGTTTTGCCCAGTGTTTTACAATTAAGCACATAATTATACCTTTTGTTTCCTCTGCCCAAGTGCATGACTTTACATTTATCCCCATTAAAGCGCATTTGCCATTTAGCAGCCCAAGCTTCTAGTTTACATAAATCCTCCTGTAATATAAAATTGTCCTCCTCTGTATTGATTACCCTGCAGAGTTTAGTGTCATCTGCAAATATTGAGATTCTACTCTGTATGCCCCCTACAAGGTCATTAATAAATATATTAAATAGAAGCGGGCCCAACACTGACCCCTGTGGTACCCCACTGTTAACTGTGACCCATTCTGAGTGTGTTCCATTAATAACCACCCTTTGTTTCCTATCACTAAGCCAGTTCTTAACCCACTTACACATATTTTCCCCTATCCCCATTGCCCTCATTTTATGTATCAACCTTTTGTGTGGCACCGTATCAAAAGCTTTTGAAAAGTCCATATACACCACATCCACTGCATTTCCTTGGTCCAGTCCAGAACTTACTTCTTCATAGAAGCTTATTAGATTAGTTTGACAGGAACGGTCCCTCGTAAAACCATGTTGATAATGGGTCATGAGGTTATTTTTCTTCAGATACTCCAGTATAGCATCTCTTAGAAAACCCTCTAGGATTTTACCCACAGTAGAGGTTAAGCTTACTGGCCTATAATTTCCAAGTTCAGTTTTTGTCCCCTTTTTGAATATTGGCACCACATTTGCTATACGCCAGTCCTGTGGTACAGACCCTGTTATTATGGAATCTTTAAATATTAAAAATAATGGTCTATCTATGACAGTACTTAATTCCTGCAGCACTCTGGGGTGTATCCCATCTGGGCCCGGGGATTTGTCAATTTTAGTGATAGTGAATGCCAGACCTCGAGGGCCACCTACAGGTGATGTTTTCAGGATTTCCTTAGTATTGCACAGATGATAATATAATCACCTGCACTGATGATAATTCCAACCCCTGTGCAATGCTAAGGAAATCATGAAAACCTGCACTGATGATAATTCCAACCCCTGTGCAATGCTAAGGAAATCCTGAAAACCTGCACTGTTGGTGGCCCTCGAGGCCTGGAGTTCCCTGTCCCTGCTTTTAAGGCACATGATGGCTGATTAAATCAATTATCGTTTGCCAGGAAAGGTGAGGACTTGACGTGCGAGCCCGCATCATAGTCAGGGACACGAACATTCACACATATGTATGTCAAAGGACATGAAGGGGTTAATAAATACACATGACAAGCCCCCATAGACTATATTGGATATATGTTATGTTCATGAGAAGCACAGAATGCATGCGTGCAAAATGGACGTCCTCCGTAAAGATGACCTGATCACAAAGGCGTCCGGCTGTTGACATCCTATACGGCGCCATCATGAGGCCAATGAAGCAGTACATGGTGACTGTTGAAATGGACATGGTCAGGCTTATGAAATTACTGTTTTAAAAAATTGGCTTTGTAAACGAGAAAGCCCCTTTTAATTTTCTTTGTGTTTTCCAGTCTTCAGAAGAACACTACGTGAAGAACGCCTACCAGTGGATGGTTCCCTTCCTCCATCGCTGCGAGGCCCAGACCCCCGGAGCGGCCAACACTCTGCTGAAAGGCTACACCGTCACCCTGGCTAAGGACGACCTTAAATTCCCCCTGAAGATTTTTCAGCATTCCAAGCCCGATGTAAGCGGCGGCGTCTCTGCTTTTATCTCTCCGCTTTGCTTGGCGACACTGTTCTCTCCGACGCGGCGGCCGTTAGAGCTTTCTTGGGTATGACAGGCCGGAGATTCTGCTGCTCATTTCTATTCATGAATTTCTCGGTGACTTATTTGCTGAAACAGTGTTTGCAGTGTTTAAGAAGAAGAAAATCACTTAGTTCTGTCACCGCATGCAAAATAAAACAAACACCGTAATGAGGGCTGAAACGAAAAGTGCAAAAAAAGAAAAAGTATATTAGGCAGCCTCAACTTGTCGCTGAGCTGCCGAGACCTTTTGTCACCGCCATCTACTGCTAAGCGGAAATACCTAGTAATTGCACAGCTATTCGTGTAAATATTTTTTAGCTTTCTGAATATTTTATACTTGTGCGAGAAGTCGAACATCATTATCATGTTTACATCTTCCAGATCTACAAATATGGTTCACTTGTAATTTTCATTTGCATACGAAGCCTGCAGCTAAATATGATTATATAGTACGGGATACAGGCTGCTCTATCCGAGAAACACACCCTGAGTGGTCAATAAGGACCCGACACCTCTCCTGACGAGTATATCTAAGGGCCCTTTTACACGCTGCAACTTTCCAGCGATCACAACCACGATCTGACCTGGCCGGGATCGCTGGAGCGTTGCTACAAGGTCACAGGTGAGATGTCAAACAGTCAGATCTCGCCAGCGATGCAGCAATGATACGGCCGTCGTTGGGACCCTGTCACTCTCAGGCGTAGTATTGAGATCGTTGGTCATTGTCCCTGTCAAACACAGCGATGCAGCGTGCCCAGGGGAAGCGCGATGACCAAAAAATGGTCCAGAACGGTTTGTAACGATCAGTGATCTCACAGCAGGGGCCGGTTGCTGCTATGTGTCACACATAGCGAGATCGCTGGTGAGGTCGCTGTTACGTCGCAAAACCTGTGACGTTGCAGCGATACTGCTAGCGATATCGTTGTGTGTGAAGTACCCCTTACTGAATTCTGCACTTGTGTTTGTTTGAACTCTCTATTGGGTGGAGCCCTTCTGTTATAACTCCTGGAAATGTAGGAATCGGGTGACATGGGCTGTTATTTCCCTTGTCCAAATCATTGCATTCCTACATAGTATCACTCTGTAAACTGTATTGTTCCTCCCCCCTTGAGAAGGAGAATAATAATACCCCTCATTAATATATTCATACATTTCCGGGAGTAATAACAAAGGGTCAGTACTACGTTGAGTTCTTAAGGTAGCCTGCAGAATGTATTGTCTAATTCAATCCAGTTTCAAAGAAAACAATTTTTATAAATTGTTTGTTTGAATACTCTGTTGTGCGGTCCCCTCTGTTATAACTCCTGGAAATGTAGGGATCGGATGACAATGGGCTATTATCATTCCCGTAGTCCAAAGCATTGCATTCCTAAGTAGCCTCACTCTGTCAGACTGTATTTTTACTCCACTTTGAGAAGTAGAATAATAATTCCCACTTATTGATATATTCATACATTTCCGGGAGTTATAACAGAATGTCAAGTACTACATTTATTCCTTATTGCAAATTGCAATAGCTAACTCAAGCCAGTTGGAAAGAAAGCAATTATTTATTTTTACTTTTATGCTATTTTTTTCTTTTTCTTGCTGGCCAAATACCTGGAAAACTCCTTATATGTGGCATTGCAGAGCTGGGAAGATCAGGTTCAAAACCTTGCTATGGGAGTGTAAAGATAGCAGTTATACCCCACCGCTGATGTCTACAAAGGACTGTTAAAGGGCTTGTCCTGTTTCAAATATTATTAGCCCATTGGCTCAATGATGTGTAAAATACACATAACAGCTTGTACTCGCCCTTCCCAGGGCCAGCGATGCCTGTTTGTGTTTGGTTGCAACCCTGTCACTTCCGCAGGCTGTCAACTAAGACCACCGCAGCAGCAGAGAGGCAGTGCTGGACCCGGGGAAGGTAAATAGAAGCTCAATTTGCTTCATATGTCTGTGCCTATGGCCTAATAATATTTCAACACAGAACAATCTCTAAGAAAACGCAAGTTTTATAAAGACACATGTGGGGGACAGTTTACATTGGAGCCACTAGGGCTTCAAGATACAGCAAAATCTGGTTGGTGGAATAAAATGCAGTTAATATTCCAGGGACACTTGATCCAACTTTTGTTAAGAAAGGATTAAAATTTCAATGGTAAATATTTGTAGAAAGAATAAAAAAAATCAAGGTGGCACTCACCAACTGCTTAAAATCCTCTTTATCCTTCAAGCCATAAATACATGCAGGGAAATAGGGGATGCGGAGTATGTCTGAACCATGTGCCCTATTTCTCTACATGTTTTTATGTCTTTTAGAATCTAGAGGGTTTTAAGCAGTTGGTGAGTGCCACCTCAGTTTTTCTTTCTTTCTATGGATGATTGTATGCACTGGGTGGAAGGTAGAGCACCACATATAATGGATAATTATTCAGAGACTATACCCCCTCAGTTATTGGGCAATATTGTGGTCTGAATCTCTTTGGTGTGGAGCCACTTTTGTTTTGCTTTGTTTTTTAGTTTTCAATGGTAAATAATCCACAGAAGAAAATGCTCACCTTCCCAATTCTTGTACTTACGCTTCCTCTCCCATGCTTCCAAGATCCCTGATGATCTCCACTTTCTGGTTCCTCTCTGTGCACCGAAAATGCCATCAGCCAAAGCTGATGGAAGTGACAGTGACCAGTGATTGGCTGAGCAGTACCTTGCCCCCGAGGAACCAAAACAGCCCCTATTATAGACAGTGCAGTAGTCAGCCGATACCAGCGTCTGTGCCTCAGTTATTGATGAGCTGAATCATGGAGGTGATGATCCCGCTTTCTGGTTCCTCTCAGTGCACAGAAAATACCCTCTCAGTCTATAACTGGCTAAGGTGTGTCACCACAGTGACAAATGATTGGCTAAACAGTTCCTTGCCCCCGAGGAACCAGGATAGCCCCTGTTATAGACAGTAATAAGTGCATACAATAAACTGAGCCAGAGCAAACATAAGTGAACATGCCTGTAGGAGCTTGTTCACACTGACCACCAGAACTAAACCTTAAAGAAAAAATATATACAAAACGTGTAAAAAAAATTACCCTGCAATCAATAAAATAAATAGTATATAAGTTTAAAAAGGTAGTGGCATTAAAAATGAAGTACTTAGTACATTACGTTTTTGAAAAAAGGTATAAAGCCATCCCACCAACGTCAAGGTGACCCACATTGGGACAGTACTTACACTAACCTGTTCAGACTAAGGCTGCGTTCACACGCGTATTTGTCGTGTCTTTTTCTGCGTGTTTTTTAATGGGAATAACGGGCGTAAAAATAAACTCGAGAGAACTTGAATTGCGCTTTTTTATGCGCGTTTCTTCCAGTGCTTATAATGGGGCCTATGGAAGAAGCGCGCGTAAAAAAAGCGGAAAGAATTGACATGACCATTCTTTTTACGCGTGTGTTTTTTGCTCCAAAAATGCTGCGTAAAATTACACGGTGTCTGAGTGACACAAAGTGAATGTCCATTCACTTTGCTGGAAAACACAGACACGTGCGTTTATGCGGCAAAAATGCGCGTAAAGAGACGCGACATATGCAGCGTGTGCACGGGGCTTTAATGTTATAGACATTGCAGTAGTCAGCCAGTGCTGAGGTCTGTGCCTCAGTTATTGGGGAGCTGAATAATTGCGCTGTCTCATTTTTCTGGTTTCTCTCTGTACCCATGAAATGTTCTCTCCACCTATCACTGATGGTAGCATGTCACTGCAGTGACCAATGAGTGGCTGAGCAGTTCCTGATCCCTGAGAAACCAGGGCAGCCCCTGTTATAGACAGTTCGGTAGTCATCTGGTGTCAGGGTCTACACCACAGTTATTGAGGAGCTGAATCATTGCGCTGTCTATCTTCACTTTCTGGTTCCTCTCTGCGCACAGGAAATGCACTCTCCGCCAATTACTGATGGAGGCGTGTCACCTGCAGTCACCAGTGATTGGCTGAGCAGTTCCTAACCCCTGAGGAACCAGGACAGCCTCGATTATAGAAAGTACAGTAGTCAGCCAGTGCAGAGGTCTGTGCCACAGTTATTGAGGATCTGCATCGTCGCACTAACTATCTCCACTTTCTGGTTTCTCCTTATACCGAGGAAATGCTCTCTGAGCCAATCGCGATGGAGGCACGTCTCTGCAGTGACCAGTGATTGGCTGAGCAGTTTCTGACCCCTGAGGAACCAGAGCAGCCCCTATTATGGACAGGGCAGTAGTTATCCAGTGCTCGAGTCTGCACCGCAGTTATTGAGATGCCAAATCATTGAGCTGATGATCTGGTGTTTGAGCAGTGTGAGAACGCTGTTTAATAGGAGCCGTCTTTATTTTTTTTTCATAGCTTAGCAACAGCTTTGAATAATTAAGCAGCGGCGGCATGTTCACATTACAAATGAGGCCGCGCTACAGATGTGCGAGCTATAAATCATACTTCATCTGCATCATTTAGGGTTCCGAGATTAAAAGATTTCGTGAGCCGCTTTAATCCTTGATTAACTAATTTGACGTCGAGATATTTCACCCTCATAATTGTTTAGGGAGAGAATTTTATGCAAATGTGAAACACTGGGATAAGAAATGCGTCCTTTATAATGCAAATAATGCTACCAGCCATCAGTCATGTTGATGTAAAGGATTAAATATAGATTTCTAGATATCTGAACAAAACTAAGTTCTTCTGTTTGTGCTTTATTTCGATTATGTAGAAGAAAAGTATAGGCACAATTGGTAAGGTGAATGAGATTCTGATAACCCAGTAAGGAAAAATCTGTAGCACTGTGTTATACCTAGGGTAGGGCTTGAAGGGTCTGACCTTGACATCCTGGTAGACAAATTTACATACTGTACACTGCTCATAAAAAGTCAGGGATGTTTTGCTTTCGGGTGAAATTTATGGGAAACACAAAAAGTTAACAAAATAGTGTTATTTTATCATGAAAGTATGGCATTTAGGTAGAAGCATGCAATGCTGATTTCCTCATCTCAAACTATTTATTGAAACAAAAAGCCTACACCAGTGGTGGGCATACCCCCAAGAAAAAATGTTACTGTGTCAATAACTTGTCACGTGGCCTTCAGCTTCAATTACAGCTTGACAATGAGGTCTCCTGCTGTTCACTAGTGGAGTTATTGTCTGCCCCACTCTTATTCCTGTCTGCTGAGCCATGGCACCCTACTCTTCTAAGGCATGGCACCCTACTCTTCTTCTTGTCTTCTAAGGCATGGGGCACCCAACTCTTCTTCTCTACTGAGGCATGGCACCCTACTCTTCTTCTTGTCTTCTAAGGCATGGCACCCTACTCTTCTTCTTGTCTTCTAAGGCATGGCACCCTACTCTTCTTGTCTACTGAGGCATGGCACACTATTTGCAGCCAAAAGCAATCTAACAAAGCACTTAGCAGGATGAGGTCAGACCCCATTAACTAAGGCAAAACACAGCAGCTGTTTGCTTATGATATGACCTTGATGATCTGGAGCATTGCGGTCTATGAAGATAAAATTAGGCCTCTGTTGTTCATACAGAGGATCAATGATGTTATTCAGGTAGGTAGGGTTTTGTCACTGTACGGTTCACAAAGTGTAGAGCAGTTCTGTATTGAATAAACACACCTACCCACACTGTAACTCCACCAGCAAAGGCTTGTCTGGTGACAACAGTGGCTAATGAATAGGGCTCTCCTTCACGTCTCCAACATCATCGGCGCCCATCATTTCTGCTCAGTGTGAAACTTACTTTCATCAGTGAACAGCACTGAGGCCCACTGGTTCCTCTTCCAGTGTAGATGCTCCTTGGCCCATGTAATACAATAATAACTCATTAGTCTTCTAGTGTTCAGATACTTTTTACACATCATCTAGCTTGCAGACAACACTGATGTCAATGGTTTTTAATTGTCTGATGGGGACGCTTGGCGTCTCACCACCAATAAATGTGCCTGCAGTTGTGTCGCATTCATCATCTGTTTCTGGCAGGTATTGTTCACCATGAAGCGTTCATGAGTTGGGATGTGGTAAGACGTCCACTTCTCTGTCTTTCTGTGACACTTCCAGTCTCTTCGCTGATGACACTGTGAGACTCTAAGCTCAGTGTCTATCTTCATGTGAGAGCATCGTGCCTAGAGCCTCACAATGGAAAGGTACTGCTGAATAATAGTTACCGTAGGTGGTGTGGTGGTTTCATGAAGAGTAGGACTGATAAAATACCAATTCTACTTGAACCGCAAAATTTATTTAGCAATTCATGGATCAACCACCTGTGAATTTTGCCTTAAGATCCGTGTTCTAGAACAGCAAAGTGTGCAAAAAGTGCTCAAACGTTGAACAGTTAGACGTGTGTTCCACTACTTGGAAACCCCTTCTGAATGCACTTGTTTTCCACAGTTAAAATTATAGACTCTGTACTCCTCTCCCGTGCTGCCGTCACTCCAGCGCTGTCAGTAATCGCGGTTCGGGGCTCACGTGACATTGTGACTTTAAGCGAGCCCCACATCCAGTCATCTCCGGTTTCCTTCTCCCTTTCTTCAGACCAAATGAGCTGTCAACAGGAAGTGAACGGCAGCCGCAGCGCTCATTTCATGTTGGTATCTCATTTGGTCTGAAGGAAGGGAGAAGGAAACCGGAGATGACTGGATGTGGGGCTCGCTTAAAGTCACAATGTCACGTGAGCCCCGAACCGCGATTACCGATAGCGTTGGAGTGACGGCAGCACAGGAGAGGAGTACAGGGTCTATAATTTTAACTGGGTAATACAAGTGGATTCAGAAGGGGGATGTCCTAGTAGTGGACAACCCCTTTAAATTAATCTGAAAAGGTTAGAGTTTATTTTAGGTGCATCCTGAAATTTCACCCGTAAGCCAATATTCTTCATTATCTTATTTTGCTGTCATCTCTCCCAAACACTGTAGTGCTGTCCAGTCTCGGTGCTCACTTTTATGCTCTTTTAGAAGCTGCTTTCAACTGATGCTTAGGAAGAATCTGTAAATCATATTCATACAATGTGAAGAGGTATTTCCCTAGCTGACTACAGGGCTTGGCAGCAGGAAGGCTCAGACAGGGAAAATCCCATACTCTTACATTTTTATTATCACTGCGTGTGTCATGTCCACACTAAAATAATATAAAGTAATTGTCCCATACAGTAATGTCCTAAAAGGAAAAAAAAACAACATGTAATAGCTGTTAATTATCATTTTGCATCCAATAGAAGAAAATGAGTATTTCGAAAGCCATATTGATCCTAAAATAGTACCAATAAGGATTACAGTTGGACCCTTAAAAAATAGAGCATATATTCGTTGGAAAATAGAACTTAAACATGTGGTCAAAATTGTTGTTACCCCTCGTTTAATGAAAATTAAACCCACAATGGTCACAGAAATGACGTGAATCTGACAAAAGTAGTAATAAAGAAAAAAATCTATGAAAATGAACAAAGGAAAGTCAGACATTGCTTTTCAACCCTACTGCAACAGAATTAATAAATAAATAAATAAATAACTCATGAAATAGGCCTGGACAGAAATGATGGTACCCCTGAAAATAATGCGGC
The DNA here is from genome assembly GCA_033576535.1 of Allobates femoralis. Taxonomy (NCBI): domain Eukaryota; kingdom Metazoa; phylum Chordata; class Amphibia; order Anura; family Aromobatidae; genus Allobates; species Allobates femoralis. Next base: position 43,020,874 of record JARQOC010000001.1, read on the forward strand.
AAAGGGACATGTTAAATGAAGATGTGTCCACTAATTACCATCACAGGTGTTTACAATCTTTTAATCAGTCTGTGGGCCTGTATATAGGGCTACAGATACTCACTGTGCTGTTTGGTGACATGGTGAGTACCACACTCAAAATGGACCTGAGGTAGCAAAGGAAAGAGTTGTCTCAGAAGATTAGAAAAAAATTATAGACAAAGATGTGAAAGATAAAGTTTATAAGACCATCTCCAAGCAGCTTGACGTTCCTGTGACTACATTTGAAAATATTATTCAGAAATTTAAGATCTGTGGGACTGTAGCCAACCTCCCTGGATGTGGCCGCAGGAGGAAAATTGGTGACAAATCAATGAGACGGATAATACAAGAGGTAACAAAAGAGCCCAGATAAAATTCTAAAGAGATTAAAGGTGAACTTTTAAGCTCAAGGAACATCAGTGTCAGATCACACCATTTGTCGTTGTTTGAGCTAAAGTGGACTTCATGGGAGATGACAAAGGAGGACACCATTTTCCAAACTACATGTTGACAAGCCACAAAGCTTCTGGGAGAATGTCCAATGGACAGATGAGACAACATGGAACTTTATGGCAAGGCACATTAGCTCTATGTTCACAGACGGAAAAATGAAGCATATCAAGAAAGGGACACTGCCCCTACTGTGAAACATGGAGGAGGCTATGTTATGTTCTGGGGCTGCTTTGCTGCATCTGGCACAGGGTGTCTTGAATCTGTGCATGGTACAATGAAATCTCAAGACTATCAAGGGATTCTAGAGAGAAATGTGCTGCCCAGTGTTAAAGCTTGGTCTCAGTCGCAGATCTGTCTTACAACAGAATAATGACCCAAAATACACAGTTAAAGACACCCAAGAATGGCTAAGAGGAAACCATTGGACTATTCTGAGCCCTGACCTAAATCCTATTGAGCATCTTTGAAAAGAGCTGAAACATGCCGTCTGGAAAAGACAACCTTCAAACACCAGACAGCTGGAGCAGTTTGCCAGAATACCTGTTGAGAGGTGCAGAAGCCTCATTGACGGTTACAGGAATCGTTTGATTGCAGTGATTGCCTCAAAATGTTGTGACACACAATATTAAGGTAAGGGACCATCATTTCTGTCCAGGCACAATTCATGAGTTTAATTTTTTTTTAAAGTTCTGTGTAAGGCTGCTTTCACATCAGCGGTTTTTGCCGATTGCGGCAGATGCGGTGAAAAAAACGCATCTGCTGAGATTAATGCATAACCGCTGCACTTGTGGCACAGTTGCAGCAAGCCCCATGCAATGTCTATGCCGATACCGCACTTGCCGCACCTGCCGCAAGCGCGCATAGACATTCTATGGGGCTTGCCGCAAGTGCAGCGGTTATGCGTTAATCGCGGCAGATGCGTTTTTTTCACCGCATCTGCCGCGATCGGCAAAAACCGCTGATGTGTTAAGTACCCTAAGCAGGGTTGAAAAGCAATGTCTGACTTTCATTTGTTCATTTTCATAGATTTTTTTTTTATTATTACTTTTGTCAGATTCAAGTTATTTCTGTGATCATAGTGGTGTACCAACCATTTTGACCACGTATGTAGTTAACCGTTCATTTTCGCCGCATGGTGAGTATTATGAGAACACAATCGAAAAAACGGTGCGATTGCTGTTTTTCTTTTTAATTACACTCCAATTTGTTTTAAAAATTTTCAGAACATTCTAAGGTAAAATTTGCAAGAACACCAAGATAAAAGCAAGAAATTAAAGTAATTAAAATCTGATTAGCAGGCATTTTGGATCATAGGTTCTGATGGGTATTATTTTTCATCTACATTTTCCTTTATTTTGTTTTCTCTTTTGTTGTAGTGCCAACAAAAACTAATCCCCGATCAGGATCAGCTGATGATCATCGCTCTGGAGTCCATCTACACCTGTGAGCGCGATGACCAGCTCGCTTTCTGCTATGACATCCTTGAGTGCTTGCCGCAGAGGGGCTACGGGTAAGAGATATTCATTGATGCCACAATGAAATAAGTCAGTTTTGTAAAAGGCAGCCACAATTCATGGATTTTTCTCAAATTGATATCGCCAAGTTGATGTATAGTCCTAATTCATCCACCTGCATGCATAATAAGGTTGCCACCATCATAGTTATTAAAGGAGTAGAAAACAAATAGTGATCAGTACAAATCATGAAGAGCTGTCATCATGTAGAGCTGTGCTCTAACCCCAAGGGATCACTGTGTGATTGGCTGCCACAGTCAGGTGACTGGAATGGAGCTACGTCAGATCGACATCCAATGAGAAGTCAGTCTTGAGCGTCTGATCATGACATCATAATTTGCTCTCCAGCCAGTGACCAATAGAGCAGCCTGTGTTGGAGCCATAGTAGTCAAAACTGGGGAGCATTTAAATTTTTTTTTTTTTTTTTTTTAATCCATCCTTGCCTATAAATTTTTTTAATTATTCAATTGATCTTAACAAAATACCTCTCAAGGTGCAAAGATTGTCACATGCAATATCACCATCTCTGCTTAGAAATTTTAGTATCCCTACAAAGCTGTTAAACGATCATGAAAATGGTTCCATTTCTTGAAATGCAGACTTTTAAAATACAAAAGACATGTTGGTTCTGAGGAGTAAAAGAGGGACCAAATTAGGTGGGTTGAGGTATCCCCTTTTTTGGGCCACTAACACAGTGTCTTGTGAGAGTATTCGGCCTCCTTGAACTTTTCAACCTTTTGCCACATTTCAGGCTTCAACATAAAGATATAAATTCTAATTTTTTTGTGAATTATCAACAAGAACTGGGACACAATCGTGAGGTGGAACGAAATTTATTGGATAGTTTAAACTTTTTTAACAAAAATCTGAAAAGTGGGGCGTGCAATATTATTTGGCCCCTTGAGTTAATACTTGTAGCGCCACCTTTTGCTGCGATTACAGCTGCAAGTCGCTTGGGGTATGTCTCTATCAGTTTTGCACATCGAGAGACTGAAATTCTTGCCCATTCTTCCTTTGAAGACAGCTGGAGCTCAGTGAGGTTGGATGGAGGGCGTTTGTGAACAGCAGTTTTCAGCTCATTCCACAGATTCTCCATTGGATTCAGGTCTGGACTGTGACTTGGCCATTCTCACACCTGGATACGTTTATTTTGGAACCATTCCATTGTAGATTTTGCTTTATGTTTGGGATCATTGTCTTGTTGGAAGATAAATCTCCGTCCCAGTCTCAGGTCTTTTGCAGACTCCCAACAGGTTTTCTTCCAGAATGGTCCTGTATTTGGCTCCATCCATCTCTCCATCAAATTTTAACTGCCTTCCATGTCCCTGCTGAAGAAAGGCAGGCCCAAACCATGATGCTGCCACCACCATGTTTGACAGTGGAGATGGTGTTTTGAGGGTGATGAGCTGTGTTGCTTTTACGCCAAACATATTGTTTTGCATTGTGGCCAAAACGTTTGATTTTGGTTTCAACTGACCAGAGCACCTTATTCCACATGTTTGGTGTCTCCCAGGTGACTTGTGGCAAACTTCAAACAAGACTTTTTATGAATATCTTTGAGAAATGGCTTTCTTCTTGCCACTCTTCCATAAAGGCCAGATTTGTGCAGTGTACGACTGATTGTTGTCCTATGGACAGAATCTCCCACCTCAGCTGTAGATCTCTGCAGTTCCTCCAGAGTGATCATGGGCCTTTTGACTGCATCTGTGATCAGTCTTCTCCTTGTTCGGTTTAAAAGTTTAGAGGGACGGCCGGGTCTTTGTAGATTTGTAGTGGTCGGATACTCCTTCCATTTCAATATGATCGCTTGCACAGTGCTCCTTGAGATGTTTAAAACTTTGGAAATCTTTTTGTATCCAAATCCTGCTTTAAACTTCGCCACAACAGTATCTCTGACCTGCCTGTGTGTGTTCCTTGGTCTTCATGATGCTCTCTACACTTGAAGCAGAATCCTGAGACTATCACAGAGCAGGTGCATTTATACGGAGACTTGATTACACACAGTTGGATTCTATTTATCATTACCAGTTATTTAGGACAACATTGGATCATTCAGAGATCCTCACTGAACTTCTGGAGTGAGTTTGATGCACTGAAAGTAAAGGGGCCAAATAATATTGCACTCCCCACTTTTCCGTTTTTTATTTGTTAAAGTTTAAAATAGCCAAAAAAGTTCGTTCCACTTCATGATTGTGTCCCACTTGTTGTTGATTCTTCACAAAAAAAATTATAATTTATATCTTTACGTTTGAAGTCTGAAATGTGGCGAAAGGTTGAAATGTTCAAGGGGGCCAAATACTTTCACAAGGCACTGTAGCAATCATGTGCTTCATAAGGTGGCAATTCAGGGAATCTGTCAGCATGAAATGACTGTTCAAACCAAGTCCTCTGTGCACCCTCGATGTGGCAGAACAGTTCAGTGCACCTTCCCACCTACTTGATTTGCATCTATCGCCACCCTCTTCTTCCTTAAGTGACAACTATTATGGCATTACAGGTGATCCAGATGAATGAAAAGAAGTAGTTGGAAAAGTGCACTCAACTTCTAAGTCATGCTTATCTTGCACTGTGCAACTGTACTTGGTTTGAACAGTAATTTTTTGCTGATATATTCCCTTATTGTTATGTAGGATAAGCATTTTTTTTCTTATTTTTTTCTTTTTCAAATAAGGGAAACATCCTCTCGTCCTCCTCCCAACCCATTTAAAAATCTTATAAGAGGGAGTTATGAGCTAAAGGGGTGTGCACACCAGTGCTCCAAAACAAGTGTCATGATGTTCTCTTGCTCTGCTATGAATCTCTGGTTCGAGGACAGTTTTAATTCCTGATGGCTGGGATAGTTTCATTGTAAATAAGTGTATCAGCGTTTTGTCTCCTGGTGGCTTTGTTCATTTTGGAAAACCAGCATCATCACAAAAACCCACTAGTATCCATACCTGACTGTTCCACTAATTCTACCTGATGAAGCCCCTAATATCCCTCCCCGATGAAGCCCCTAATATCCTTCCCTGATGAAGCCCCTAATATCCCTCCCTGATGAAGCCCTAATGTCCATCCCTGATGAAGCCCCTAATATCCCTCCTTGACGAACCCACTAATATCCCTCCCTGACGAAGCCCTTAATATCCCTCCCTGACGAAGCCCTTAATATCCTTCCCTGAAGCCCTTGATATCCCTCCCTGACGAAGCCCTTGATATCCCTCCCTGACGAAGCCCTTGATATCTCTCCCTGACGAAGCCCTTGATATCCCTCCCTGACGAAGCCCTTGATATCCCTCCCTGACGAAGCCCTTGATATCCCTCCCTGACGAAGCCCTTGATATCCCTCCCTGACGAAGCCCTTGATATCCCTCCCTGACGAAGCCCTTGATATCCCTCCCTGACGAAGCCCTTGATATCCCTCCCTGACGAAGCCCCTGATATCCCTCCCTGACGAAGCCCCTGATATCCCTCCCTGACGAAGCCCCTGATATCCCTCCCTGACGAAGCCCCTGATATCCTTCCCTGATGAAGCCCCTAATATCGGTCTCTGACCAACCCCCTAATAACCCTCCCTGACGAAGCCCCTAATATCCCTCCATGACGAAGCCCCTAATATCCCTCCCTGATGACGCCCCTAATATCCCTCCCTGACGAAGCCCCTAATATCCGTCTGTGACCAACCCCCTAATATCTGTTTCTGAAGAAGCCCCTAAATCAGTCTGTGACGGAGCCCCTAACGTGCGTCCCTGACGGAGCCCCTAACGTGCGTCCGTGACGGAGCCCCTAACGTGCGTCCGTGACGGAGCCCCTAACGTGCGTCCGTGACGGAGCCCCTAACGTGCGTCCCTGACGGAGCCCCTAACGTGCGTCCCTGACGGAGCCCCTAACGTGCGTCCCTGACGGAGCCCCTAACGTGCGTCCCTGACGGAGCCCCTAACGTGCGTCCCTGACGGAGCCCCTGTAGATTTGGATGATCTTCTGCTGTTTGAATCCCATTCAGCAAATTCAGAATTGATGAGATTTCTTTTTTCTGATTTTAATTTTATTGTCCAGGTCATAAGTCTTTTTTTTTTTTTCTTCTTCTTCCAATGCAACAAAGTAACTCGGGGATGGAAGAAGGTGCAAATCTCTTAAACCTAAGAGTGTGCGGTGCGGAGCGGAGCTTTGCTTATTGTTTGTGTCACTCAGTAATGCCATATTAATAACTGCAGGAAATTACAGGCCACTATCTGATCACTGTGTCTCTTCTTCTTCCCAGTGTGGAGACAGACGTAACTAAATCTCTACATGACAAGGTGGATCAGCTGGAGCAAATCCTCAGGTAACTCATGTTCGATTTCACCAGCTCTCCCCTCTGAGATCCTCTGTAGATTATGCGCAGACATGAAATAGATCAGGGTTTTGTGTTTAATCCAATTTAGCAATGAAAACGGGGAAAGTTGCATATCACAGCAAAAGAGGAGCAGCGGAGCCGCATGTTTTAACACTGACTTTTCAAAGGGGGAAACTCGCTCTGAAATCTGCAGCATAAATTGGCAGATCTCAAACCCTCTGATTCTTATAATTCAGACTATCCCAAAATGACCATATAGTATACTCTGCAAAAAAGGGATCATAATGAAGCAGCCAAAAATATGGACATTTAAAAAAATAGGTATAAACAATGGCAAATGACACTTAGAAATAAGGAATTAAAAACTGGATTCCCAATATAATGTAAAAACATTGTATTTTTCAGACTATAAGACGTACCGGGCCATAAGATTCACCCAGGTTTAAGAGAAGGAAGATGGGGACAAAAATTAGATCATGACACACTGTTAGGGGAGGTAATGACCTCAAATTCTGTACTAATGTCCCCATCCCAAAGTCCCTTCCAGGTATATTTGATCTTCCCCTTCCAAGTATATATGTCCCCCTTCCAGGTATATATGATCCTCTGTCCTGGTATATATGATCCTCCATCCTGGTATATGTGTCTCCCATTTTGGTATATGTGCCCCTTTCAGATATATGATCCCCCATCCTGGCATATGACCCATATCATGATATGTGCCTTATGTCCTGGTAAATAATTCCCCGACCTGGTATTTGTGCCCCTTATCCTGGTATTTGTGCTCCTTATCCTGGTACATGATCCTCTATCCTGGCATATGTGCTCATATCCTAGTATTTGTTACTTAACCTGGTATGCGGGCCCCCATCAGGGAGCACACTTAAAGAAAAGACAAAAAAGATTATACTCTCCACCTATCGCTCCCCTGCAGCAGTGCAACATCCTCCTGTCTTCTCATGCCAGATGCTGATCAGTTTGTGAGCGGCATGCACAGCAATGATGTCACTGTCATGTGCCACGCTCCACACACTGTCAGCTGCTAGCACAAGAAGACAGTAGGACATCACACTGCAGCGGGGGAGTGAGGGATGGTGAGTATTACTTTCTTAATCGCTTCATTGGGGGACACAGGAAGACCTTGGGTGTATGCTTGCTGCCACCAGGAGACTGACACTATGCAAAAACACAGAAAAAGCTACTCATCCCCAGCAGTATACACCCCCCACTGGCAAAAATACAACCCGGTATTAGCTTGCGCTGCCGGGATATTCACTGCTTCCCACCCAAGTGATGATGCGTGGGAAGCAGTGAAAATCAACACACGATTGCCTGTGGCTGCAATAGCAACGGGTGATCACCTGTGCTGGATGTTTAAGTTAATATAATATTCACCTCTCTCCCTGGTCGCCCTGTTCATCATCCCGCCCAGCACTTAATCCAGTGAATGGACAGGGGGATGCAGTGACTAGTGCATTAGCTTAAATAGCTGGGGCACGTGGTCACGGGCAGACATTGCTGCAGCCTGCTCCAGCATCCGGTGACTTGCTCCACTGCCGCCGCAGCCCCAACAGCACAGCCAGACCGTACATCCGGGGGAAAAAGTGCATCTTATAGTCAGAAAAATATGGTAATGTTTCATTTCATAAATATTCAAGTGAATAATAAAAAAAAATGTATGAAGGGCTAGGTGCAAAAATGTGATCAAAATTAAGGTAATATGCACCAAAATGGCACCAGAAAAAAGTGACTCTGCAAAGAACAAATTTCAATGCATATAAATAATATATCCACACATAAGTCACCCAAATACACAAGGTGACAAGAAGAATACAGACTATAACATATAACCAAGTAATCTGTATGCATGGGATGTTCAGGCACGTGTATATAAGGAAACTCCATAATGAGGGCATATTCTTATAGATAGGTAGTACAGCTACAAAGAGGAAATGCGTACACCAGTATATTAACATTTCCTTGAAAACTGAAATCCTGGATAAACAGGACATAGGAACACGTAGTCGTGACCAATGTGCGTTCGGCCACTGCACACACTGACTCCCCTGACGCGCGTTTCACCATTACGTCTTCATGAAGTAGCCGGAGACAGATTACAGTTAAGATCAGTATTTTTATTCTGCTGTGAATTTTTCACAAGTGAATGCACAGAGGACAATCTCCTTCATCATGTAACCTGAAGACAACTTATAACTTTTTTTTACAATTTCTTATGCTACTTTCTTTAATTTGAGGTGGGCGGGGGGAGCAGCCATCAACCCTGAGTTGCTCTATTTAGATATGCTTTGCAGCAGTCACATGGACCATGCTGGGAAAAAAAATAATTATCCTGCCGATCCAGACAAAAAAACCGCAACTCCCGCATGTGCCGCCTAACGGCGGACTGGCAGTACGCTTGCGGCAAGCCTAATGCATTGTCTATGGGGTTGCGGCAAGTACGGTATTGCCGTGATCCGGCACTTGCGGCAGTTTTGGCCGCACAAAAAACGCAGTCAGCTGCGGTTATTTTGTGCACCTGTACCTGCCTCAAGTGCTGGATCATGACAATGCCGCACTTGCCGCAAGCCCAATAGACAATGCATAGGACTTTCCGCAAGAGTACCGCAAGTGCGTACGTTAGGCGGCAGATGCACCGATGAGTTTTTTTGTCCAAGTCGGCCGGATCCGGATGAAAACGCTGATGTGAAAGGGCCCTTAAAGGGGTTTTCCACTTGGACAAAAAGTGGTGCCCAAATGATTGGATGTTTGGAAGTTTGGGACTCGCCTCTCCACTGCTCAGGGGGTCTGTTTTGGTTGCAGCAGTGACATTACATATGTAAGAGCATATCACTAGCCTCAGCGGCTCTGCTGATGTAGAGGAGCTCAGTGACTGACTGCAGTGGTGACCTCACAACTACAGTACACATCACTGACCTCACTGGCTCTGTTGACGCAGAGGAGCTCTGTAATTGGCTGCAGCACTAATGTAACAACTACAATGCGCAGCTGCACTGCTGATGTAGAGGAGCTCACTGATTGGCTGCAGTGGTGAGATCACAACTGCAGTACACATCAATGACCATAGCAGCTTTGTTGTAGAGAGGAACTCATTGGCTGCAGGGGTGATGACACGACCACAGCAAGTATCACTGACCTCAGCTGCTCTGCTGATGGAGCTCCCTGATTGACTGCAGTGGTGATATCATGGCTCCAGAAAACACGACTGACCTTAGCGGGTCTGTTAATGTAGCGGAATTCACTGATTGGCTGCAGTAGTGACAGGACATCTTTACGGTAGTCAAAATACAGAGACAGAAGCTTCAGCGGAGAGCAGAGGACTCTGCTCGCAGAGAACATAAGCTTTTAGCTGAGATGAGACGAATGCTCCTGTGTACAGGAGAACGAGCTGCCAGCACAAAGATCCTCTCTGCTCTCCAGAACAGCCAATAGAAATGGTTCTCTACCCTATAAAAGAGCACAGCCTTCTCAGTATGATGATCATATTTCTTAAGACACTTTTTATTGTAAAATTAGAATTATCTATATTGCCAGCTGCCAGAGGGGGAAGGAAACTGATCTGTCAAGTTCTCTCCCCTCAGAAATTGCAAATTGATTGCAGCAGCAAGTGGGACAAAAAGAAACAAAGGAATCTGTTCTTTTTATGCTTATAACAATATATTACTATGTAAACTTTTAATAGCTTTACAGGACATTAAATCTGAAATTGTTTCACAGAATAAGCCCTTACATTTGTTGGATCAGCTTTAGACTTATCAGAAAAGCCATTGAAAATTATTAGAAAATAAGTTCCAGCGTTGACAATACGACAGTCTCCAGTATCCGTTTACACGTGGCTGGTCATTCCTGCTGAGTCGCACTTAGCATTATGGTCATTGCTGCAGCCATTATCTCTATGGTGCACATTTTAGCAAATACTAGGAAAACCCTGTATCAGCAGTGCTGGGTTGAGGAGGGACAGGAGAGGTGAGCTATTATTTTGTCTTATAACATTTGTAGACTTTTTTTCACTACTAAACTTTCTAAAAATTTTAGAAGGTTAAAAAAGTCTCAAAGTAAAGCTTTGAATGACTCAGCATGGGGCATATGAGCCTTGTTCACTGTCGCCTTTGGCTTAGTATTTGCAAAATATATGTTTTTTTGATAGGACTATATTTTTGATTTAGTGATAAACTCTACCAGCGAGAAAGTGAATCAAATCATAAATATCATCTTTTTCATAAAGTTTGTGGCGATGCCTGAGGAAGCCTGATGTCTGATACTAATAGATGTCTGATAGCAGAATGAGCAGCACCGGCTGGGAATCTTCTCATCCTTCATTCTGCCGCTTATATGAAAGTACAGGCTCGCGATGGGAAGCAGACCTCGTCCTTGTCACACGGCATCAAAATATTTTCCGGTGTACTCTACTGTTAAATTGTTCAAAGTTCTGCTTATTACTTAGTGTATTTATTTTTGGATAGCTGAGTAACAAATACCACGGCACCTATTGCAGGCTTCCTCGGGAGCTGAGGCTCTGCTAACCATGACTGAATACAGAATCGCCTAGTTTTAGTGATTTATCTTGAACTTCTTTATTCCCACATACGGTACATATCGCTATTTTTTATTGGATATCTCACCTTCAGTTTGCCAAAGTTCGTTTTTTTTGTCATTCTTAAAACCAAATCACTGTTCCATCTATTATGAGAACCTTTACCCTAAAGTGTCTACAAGAGGAGATTATTCTCCTCCAGAATAGGTGTTACAAGTTGATAGACAGTCAGATAATAATGATCATCAGTTTAAGCTTTAATCTTTTTTGGTTTCTGTGTCTGGTCATTGGCAGCAATTATAGAGCATACTTTGATCTTTGGTGTCCATCCTCCAGAAAGGAATTGCCTTCCTTGCTTCTCTCTTCATGTCAGTTCTTCCCTTCTGCACCTGTTCTACCACTCTCCATCCCTTTATCCCTTCATGCCTTTTCTCCACCCTGTGCCTTTTGTCTTCCTCCTCCCCTTTGTCTTCCTCCTTGCCTTTGTCTTCCCTCCCTGCCCCTTTTGTCTTCCCTCCCCTGCCCCTTTTGTCTTCCCTCCCCTGCCCCTTTTGTCTTCCCTCCCCTGCCCCTTTTGTCTTCCCTCCCTGCCCTTTTGTCTCCCCCCTGCCCCTTTTGTCTTCCCTCCCCTGCCCCTTTTGTCTTCCCTCCCCTGCCCCTTTTGTCTTCCCTCCCCTGCCCCTTTTGTCTTCCCTCCCCTGCCCCTTTTGTCTTCCCTCCCCTGCCCCTTTTGTCTTCCCTCCCCTCCTTTCTTCCTCCCTGCCCTTTTTTCTTTCCCCCATGCCTTTTCTTCTCTTTTCCACCCATGCCTTTTCTTCTCTCCACCCCCCATGCCTTTTCTTCTCTCCACCCCCCATGCCTTTTCTTTTCTCCACCCCCATGTCTTTTCTTCTCTTCACCCCCCATGCCTTTTCTTCTTTTTCCCCCCATGCCTTTTCTTCTCTCCCCCCATGCCTTTTCTTCTCTCCACCCCCCCGTGCAAGGGGAGAGGCTGGGAGCATATACCTCACTGGGGAGGTTGAAGCGTAGAGATCACTGGAGAGGCTGGGAGCATATATATCACCGAGGAGACTGAGGCTGGGGCATAGAGATCACAGGTGAGGCTGGGGGATTATACCTCACTGGGGACACCGAGGCTGGGCATAGAGATCACTGGAGATCTGGATTTAAAGGGCAGACAGTTGGCAAAACGCGTCTGCCAGCCTGAGCACCGCGGGCCCCAGGAATCTGCCCGGGGGCCGCTAAAAAGTCATTGAGGGCCGCATACGGCCCTGGGGCCTGAGGTTTCCCACCCTGGTTTAGTGCAAGGAACAATCTTTCTCGACCTCATATTTGTTTCCCTCTATATACATATGATGTTTTCTTTCTTCCGGCAGACTTTTCTTACATGTTCATTTTCTTTATAATCTGTTTTTATTCACAACTTTATTTTGCTTGTCTTCTGGCGCTTTCCATATGGTAAGTGCAGGTGGTGGAAATTAAGTCACTTTATTAAATGTACAGCTTCATTATCTAGTTACAGCAGATAGATGGATTAGCTCAGTGGTTAAACACCCGTCTGAATAACAATGACACTCGGATACTCACTAGAAATTCTCATCTGTGTCCTACGGTCGTCTCTTCCTGACCTTGAAGATGTTGCTTTGTGTCCGTGTGTCCCAGGTGACCAGGTGACATTGGACGATCATCTGCAAAGACGACACTTCAGTACTTGGTGGTTGTTATTCTTGTTTTGTCTTCTACTAGTTCAGCCTTCTTTTTTTCCCTTAGCGTTCATATTTTCCATACACACTAGATATGTCAACAGTGTCCCACGTACACAGGCAGCGTGCTCCTGTATGAGAGCTGCCATCAAACTCCTCTAGCGGCAGATAATCTCCTACATTAGACAGACAGCCAATCCTGTACATATTGCTGGCTTTCATCATTGTTGGTCTAAGGCAGAGGCACACAACATTTTTTTGGTCAAAGGGCAACATTGTCGTACTAAATTAATCCAAGGCCGCACTAAAATTGAAAGGGGTATTCTGAGACTTACATGGCATATCGAACGAACATACCAAAAATGTCTGGTAGGTACAAATTCTTATAGACCACTCTAAGGCTGTGCACCCACCATCGGTTTTCGGTGAGTATTTGATGCTGTGTATTTTCACGGCTTTAAAAATGCAAAATCTTACAGCTCCAGCAAAGTGGATGGGATTTATAGAAGTCGCCTGCCCACTGTGCTCCTTTCTTTTTGCAAAGGGTAAACTGACTTGCGGTGCGTGTTTCAAAGCCACACCGTGCCAATGTTCTCTAGCGGATACGCTGAGTTTTCTGTGCATGTATTCCCCTACAACTGCATTAGAAGCAGAAAATCCACAAATTACAAAAAAATAAAATAAAAATAAAATAAAACCTATAATCTACATGTAGTATAAAAAAATAAATAAAGCATTTAAAGTTAACCTGTCAGCTGTTTTTTTTTTGCATATAAACTGTGGCCACCACCAGTGAGGTTGTCACGCTCTGCCTAGTGCTGATTATCTGTGGTCTATTCTTAATGCTGCTGTAACTTAATCTGTGTGAAATTCCCTCTTGTACCGCATGAGTTAATGCCAGTTCTATTGCTGTGTGTTCAGTCCTGGTGGAGGTGAGGTTAAGGTGTGATTCTCCACCTCCTGGCCTTTAAATAGCCTCTCCTTCCACCTGGTGGTGCTGCTGATAGAGTCTCACTCTATACCTGGAAGCCTTGCTGTGCAGACCTGTTTGTTGTGCTGCTAAAGACTTTGCCTTTGAAGTTGCTGCACCCTGGTTCAGTGGAGGGAGGTTAGGGGGAATAGCGCAGGGCTGGTGGAAGAGTTAGAGATAGGCTGGAGACCTGAAACTTCTCACCATCAGAGATACCTTTGGGGTCGGGGATATTAGGGTTCCAGTCTAGGGTCAGGCTAGTTTTCCTTGGTCACCCTGCCCGCAACTGCCATACTCTCACCAGCATTTCCACTACACCGTGACAGAGGCCTTATATACTGCATTCCAGAGTGCTGTGTATAATTCCCCAGGCCGATCTGTATAATGTTAAAAAACAGTTTTTATTTTACTCCCCTGGGGGGGGGGGTGGTCTGGTCCGATGGTTGTTGCAGGACTCTGACTGGTGATGGCCGTCCTCTTCTTTGCTTTTAGTGGATGACACGTCCTACATCATCCACGCAGTCTCCTTCATTGCGCTCCTGCGCATGCACACTTCTGTCTGCCCTGCAGAGCAAGGTACTGTAATGCGCAGGTGCAGGGAAAAGTCAAAGAATGACTGAGCTTTTCCCGCACAGGAGTGCATTGAAGGCCAGTGAGTGAATCTACACAACCATTTTTCTATCCATGTGGCTTTAAGCATGTTTTTTTTATTTTTTATTATACCATCCTTGCACTGATTAATTCATGCAGTATCATACATATAATATAATACTAATAATTTGATAATTAACATGTTATTTGTGACTTTTATTCATTGATGGCCGCCAGTTTCTATTAGTGATCATGTAATCTTGCTTGTATTGACAGTGTGTCTGAGATCCTGGAGAAGCACGGATTGCAGAAACCAATTTCGTTTGTGAAGGAAACACAGTCAAGTTTAGATGAAGCTCGCAAATTGATCATAAGACTAACCCGGCACACCGGCCGCAAGTAAGGACCTTTTAGATTTGGCTTAACTTAACTACAGTTTGCCTTTACTCAAAGCGCAACTGACCCTGGGGAAATTGACATCCTCTTGCTATTATTTCCCTTTTTATTGGGGATTTGGGTAAAGCAACAATATGACCGGTTCCTGACCGGCCCTCCATACAGACCACGGAGCACATTTACCATTGGGGTCTTAACTTTGGCAGAAAATCCACCAACATTTTTGTTCTTTTTGCCACATACTACATCAGTTTTCAGAGGTCGAACCCCAAACTCGTACTTTACAATTATGGTATGGGGTGGGGGGGGGAAATATAGGGGGGCTGTAAGAGAAGGCACATAATTAACAAATATTATCATTATACTTACTGGGTGTCGCCATCGCGAGTCCTACCGTCTTGCCGCATCTCTTATTAATGTCTGGGAATTTTTACTAAAACTGGCTCAAACAGCCAATCACTAACTCTGTCACAGAGAATGGACGTCTGTGATTGACTTGTTCAAGGAATCGGCAATCAGCCCACACATTCTAGTATGGTGGAATGTATGGGCTGGTTTCAGCAGTCAATGACAGACGCCCATTCCATGTGACAGTGTCTGTGATTGGCTGTTGGGTCCGTCACAAATAGTAATGTAAAAATAAATTAAAAAAAATGACATAACGATCAGCAATATTTTTGATTCTCAGCACAGATAAAGCGGACAGCTACGGGCTGCCACCCCCAATTCCCTGGCTTTACCTTGTCTGGCAATCAAAATACAGGGAAGTCCATTTTTTTTTTTTTAATTATTTTAAAATGACGGCACCCAGAGCCCAGCCGTAAGTGAGCAAAAAAAAGCGCTGACTTTACAGCTGGGCGCCCGGTGCCAGGTGATGCTGAGGTTATCTGAGTTCATGTTCATCCGTGAACTCCGATAACCTTTCACACTACACACGGCTGTCCTTTTGTGCCTGCTCTCTCTGCCAGCAGATGTTTGTCTGCTGGCAAAGATGTAGCAGAGCTGAAGCAAGTAAGACCAGGATTACTTTGGAGGGAGTTTTTTTTTTCTTTTTCTATTAACGATGAAGTCCCTAAATGTGTTTTGTATTTTATTTCTAATAACAAAAAAATTCTCTGTTATGTTTTTTTTAATTAATGTTTACTAAAATGATTGTTCGTTATTAAGAGGGTTGCCTGGTACCAGTCAGTTAAGCATATAAGTGGTGCTGATATCACACATATCTGCCAGGATGTGCATGAACATCCAGACAAATGAGCGCAAATCAAGGCAAGTATGTGTAGATGCTAATATCGTCAGTCTATGGGTTGAAGGGAAACCTGTGCTTAACCCTCCTCCCCTCCTTCTTGACATGTGTCCTTCTCCTTGCTTTAAAAGGTGGGAGGTATGCATTGCTTTGACTGTGCTTATGTGTCAGGACCATAAGCCTTCACCATCCAATTTTTTTTAATTGTTGTGATGGGTTAAAGCCCAGCTACGACTTCTAATAAGGGTCCCTATGATTTCTATGTCTTTCCCTGTGAGATTGCGATGTCATTCGTTTCAATTTGTGAAGGGGTTAATGCACTGGATGGAGTATGTGCATGGAGAACGACACATCCAAGTGCATGAAATAGCTCTGGCACCAAAAATACAGAAAATGAGATAATTTTGCAATTCAGTAAATTTCACTTTATTTCACGTCTCATTTGCTCACCGCTATACCTGAGCGATGAATTTCCCTACCAATTTCCTTTGATAAAGGCCTTTCTAGACCGAAATTTTGGGAACAAATGTCTGTTTTCTGGAGTCAATGCAAAATACATGAAATAAAGTCAAACTCTTGAATTGCAAAGAAAATTCTCATTTTCTCTATTTTTAATGCCAAAGCTTTTTCATACACTGTGATGTCATTGGCGTCGCCCACTCCAAAGCAGAATTGAGCGCGGCCGGACAAGCCACTTGATAATATATGGCCACTATTAGTTTAGGTTTCCGCTTCACTGCCTGAGACAAGATGGTAATAATTATAGCATTGTAGACTTTGGATCCTGACGGATCCTCATTTTCTGCAGTGTGTTGTACAACAAGTCTGGTACACAACAATCCTGTGCTGCTAGTGTTTGCCATTGCTTGGTAATCTTGCCAGCTGGCACCATGGTTAGGATCTAGCACTGCATTCACGTTAGATGGTGGGTGATAACTAAAATGAAGCTGTTTATGTCCACCTTGCCTCAAAATCACAGCTTGTTAATCCATTTACAGATAGTGTAAAACCGAAAAAGTCCGGACACCTAAGAGGAGCATAGCTGCCAAACGCAGAATGTATTTTTGCCTTTTCCAGGAGGCTGGCAGTGCCCATGATTTTAGAGCCATTTAAATGGTGCCTATTAAAATGCATCTTGGCTTTGAACAATCGTTAACATCTTCTAAAATCATGTCTTGGCTAGTATGTGCCATAATTTTATGATCAATGTTGCGCTCTAATGAGTTGTTAGAGCAAAGGAGGCAAATTGGTGATTTATTGTTTTGTCCCATTGTAAGTGTTTACTGCATGGCAGGAGGCCAGGCATCACGGCCCATGTAAGCCAGTGCCACAGCCGCTATCCCAGTATCTGTGGGGATTACAACTAAAGATGGCATGTTCCATCACATTATGGGGTGCTTCTATACATTTGTTGCACAATGTCTCTTCTCCAAATCCCATGGCTCGTTTCTGCACAACCTATTAACCAAGAACAGGTCTGTGTGACCTTGAGGGGCAGTCTTTTCTATGGCTTACATAATTTCCATTGAGCACATGTACTAGTTTATGAAAACAGACAGGACGTCAAATTGTGGCTGGCGGCTTGTGTATCACTGTCACATCAACTTGCAAGTCTTAGCACAAGCACATTCACCTACATTTAGTGGTGATATCGCACTGGCATACTTTGATCTTGGGTTCAAACCCAAATTCACTTTTAAGCAATCATTTTAAGGGTACTTACTAGTGATGAGCGAGTAGTGAAGATATTCCTGTTCAGGTAGTTCTAACCAAATACAATACTTTGAACTTTGAACTGTTTCAGTACATGTTACTGGTTGTGAATCCAATACAAGCCAATGGGAAACTCACATGGATTTGAATAATGAAACATTTCAAAGTATTCAGTAACAGCGATTCCAAACTTGAATATCTTACTACTCGCTCATCACTAGTACTTATCTAAAGGGCCTTGTGGATAAAATCCCCACTCTTGTATGCCTTGCAGTCATCAATGAGGTTATTAATGATTTTCTGAGGAATGTTCAGCCATTCAGAATGCTCTTGGGCAAATTATCAAGATTCACTGGTTGGCAGCTCCCTTTCTAATCGCTGACCAATGACGTCCAGATGTGCTGTTGTGAGACAAGTCCAGAGACTCTGCCGGCAATGGGAGCAAGTGCAACATGCACCTTGACGTTGTCGTTTTGAAAACCAACTCCTGCGACACTTTAGAGAAATGCCTGTACAACTTGTTCCACAACTAAATCAATGTAGCGCCGAGCTGTTGGTGTACCTGGAATAAAGACGAGGTGGGTGTGCAGCTACTGTACATTGTCACACATCCTACATCAGAATCCCAGGAGTTGGACCAGGTGACGTTCCCTCATAAAGGTCTCTTCACTTCCTTCTGATCTCGAAGAATGGCATACAGTGATCCATTCTGTACTACAAGCAAAATTAGACATCACATATCAAACATAAGGCATCGATGATTGTCTACAAAAGCCATCAGAAGGCGTTTTCACGACATTAGGCTGCAACCCAGATGTCCAGCTAGGTTCCTATTGACCTCACATCAACTCTCACAGAGGTGATCATGGCGGAGAGCAAGACGGCAATGAAGGTTGAAATGGACGTTATAGCGAGAGATTGGACTGGAGACCACGTGAACAACACCATGAAAGAGGCCTTCACAAGGGAACGCGAAAGTGTCCCAGGAGCCATTGTTAAACACAACAATGCCAGACTACAGGTTGTTCGTGCTACTATGAGCAGTCTCAACATGCTACCATGGCTAGAGGTCAGAAGTAGATATGAGATGGATAGGAAAGATGGGTAAAATAGGATAGATGGACGAATAGATACATTATTCCACTTTTTTCTACATTTTCTTTTCCTAAGTAAACCTTCCTATGTTGTTGTCCTTTCTACCTTTGTCAGCTTACAGAAAATAAACCATGTATTATGTATACGATCAGGAATCAATATCTTCTAAATGAAACATTTCTCAGAAGTAAAAACACCGCCTGTTAAGTTGGTAAGAAACCTTCCCTGGGATTTCTCCAATGCATTGTACATTTACCGGCCAAATAACCTGCTGACCCAAGTACAATCCCCCTATGACAAAGCCCAGGTCAAAGCGAAGACGCCGGGTCCTCTTATTGCCGATATCAGTGATATAATGGCTGGACAGAATCAGGTAATTACAACTTCCAATCAATAGTCTAATCTAGGAGAATGATATCCCCTAAACGGAAAGCAAATCTTCCAAGGTTGGAGAAAGACGAATGGCATTGTTCGCTTTTAATCACAAAAGCCAGATAATAAATAATGAAGCAGATTGTAAGAGGCGGATAAGCTAAAAATAAGGTGGCACGTTCTCGGAAGGGCTGTAGGATTGAAATAATGGTTATCGAGAGAGACAACTCATGGAATTAAAAGGGTTGTGTAGAATTAAAAAAAACATGGCTGCCATATTCCAGAGAGATTGCCATTCTGTCTCTTTGCTACAGTTGGTTTGCAGCTCTGGAGACCTGGTCAGGATTATTTTACTAATAAAATTGGTGGCCCTGCTGTGTAAGTCGCAGAAGAGCAATATAAATGATGCACGTCTAGCAGTGGTTGAATGTGCAAAAGCAATGCATATTATCAGATGGCACCCAAGGGGGTTATGGACGACTCCTTCGGTTAATCTGCTGGACTAGGCCAACCATTACTTCACCCATTGAGAATAGGAAGATCACAAATAAGGAACCCATTGAGATCAGATCTGTTGCCAGAGCTGAACTGTCCGACTTACTTACCGATTGGCAAAATGTATGCTAAATTTGGTTAGCCCGCTAAGATGGTTTTGTATTCATCTGTTCAAAAATGTCATATTATCCTGATAATCTGGTATCCTACATACAACACTACAGCTTTGGTTCCCAACTTTTAAAAAATATATATATTTATGCAGTCTGTGTGAGCAGGAAGATTGCTATGACCTCAATTAAATGTGAGTGGTCATCTATGGGGTTCATTGCATCAATGGGTTTTGGAGACTGCGGATCAGGTCACATGAAGACACATGTCTTTGTTCAGCTCTCCTTGACAATGCACAGTACACCATACTGTGGAGCGCTGATTACGTGCACTGATCCTAAACTCATTGGGGTCACATGAAAGATGTTCATGAAACAGCGGGACATGACTCTCGAGACGTGGACGGAATCATATAAAAGCATGGTCGTCATATTTCACTTACAATGATATCTCGTGACCGAGCATTTACCTTACAAGACTAAACATGCTATGTAGTAATATCTGGGAGAAATCTTATAAAGCACAAGGTTTTATGCAACGGTGATCCAACGGGTGGAAATCTAGCGAACAATCTACCGCTTCTTCCATGAGTTAGTGAGGCTTTCAGCTCGAATTCCAGGTCAAATTTGCTCTAAGTTAAGGAGAGAATTTAGTCAAGGCGGCTGAGTGGTACAAAAAATAAATGATCCAACCACTTGAATTAAAAATTGTGCACGGAGTACCTCCTTTATGAAATACAGTCAACAATTCAAATACTAAGAGTTGGTGGCCCTGCTACCAAGAGCTTACATTCTATCCTATCATCCAGCCATAGTAAGTAGGGTAATACACACAGCCCCCTTCATGAGCCGTCACCAGCCTGTAGCTGTGTATGTACAGATTTGAAGTGCAGGAGCTGGAGGAATGTATGGGGTGAAGGTATCAGGTTGTAAGGAATAAAGGTAGATTGGAGAAAAATTAGATTAGTGAAGTGATATTAATGCCTTGCCAAGGGAAATGAGCTCTAAAGGTACCTTCACACACAGCAATTTTGCTAGGCAATTTCACTGGCAATTTGCTGGTTGCAGTGAAATCATGGACACATTGTTCCATTTGTACACAGCAAAAAAATAGAACAATGTGTCCATGAGTTCACTGCAACCAGCAAATTGCCAGTGAAAGTACATTAGAAATGTTGAGATACTGCTTGCAATGGATAGTGATTCCAGTGAACTGATGCACAGAAGAAAGTCTAGAGAGTTTTGTATTTAGGAGAATGTTATTCTAAGACTACGTTCACACGCGGCGCTTTTTGTCCCAAAAAAGCGTGATGCATGCCAATGCCTCGCTTTCCTGGCGTACTTCCTTGAGGCATGTTACATGTAGCCTTTGGGGAAGCGGACGAAAAAGTGCAAGAATTGGCGTGACAGTACTTTTGCGCACGCTTTTGCAGTGAAGGCGCAAGCAAAAATGTGCAGCAAACTCAGGCTGCAACTTCAGCAAAGCTAAAGCGTAACCAGCTTGTTTGCACTGCTTTTTCGCGAGCGCTCCAAAGCGCCGTAAAAGCAGGAATGCGGCCATTACCTACCTTGTGAACGAAGCCTTAGGCGGCCGTCACACACTACGATATCTTGAAGATATCGCTGAACGCGCCTGATTAAACATCGTGTGAACGATGTCTCTTGCGTGTGACGGCAAGATACGACGAGCGAGAAGTGTTCAAATCGCAAGATCGAGATCTGGCTCGACCTCAGATCTTGCGATGAACGATTTCACGATCTGCCTCATCGTGGTGTATAACACCACGATGAACGATCTCCAGCGGCAGAAGCTATGCTGGAGATGTAAACTATGGTACACGTCGGTTACTAAGCGCACCGCGGGCCTATAACCCATGTGTACTATAGTTACAGCGATCTCGCGGGTCCACATCGCTGGTGAGTCTGTCTGTTGTGACATCCACAGCATTACGTGAGCGATATTGAAAAGCGATCACGCGTGCACGTGATCGCTTACAATATCGCTAGCGAGATCGTAGCGTGTGACGCCGCCTTACATAGAGCCAGTTTTTGTAGGTTGCTGGAATTGAGGGAGGAGAGGATGGCAGTGCAATACTATGGAGAACTTTTTGGAGTTTGTTGTATTTTGTAGCAGATGAGTAACCAGTGCACTGACTGGCACAGTGTGGCAGCATCGGTGTAGTGTCTGAACAAAAATAGGATCCTGACATTTTTAGTTATTGAGGCTTTCAGTTAAAATTCCCAGTCAAATTTACTTAAAGAATTGAGTCAAGGCAATTGAGTATTACTTTAAAAAAATCATCCAATCACTTGTACTAAAAAATGTGCACAAGTATCTCCTCTCTAAAACACAGTCAGCAATTCAAATACTAAAAGTGAGATGCCCTACTCTGAAGAGCTTACATTGTACTGTATGACCATACTAAGCAGGGTAATACACATAGCCCCCTTCATGAGCCATCACCAGCTGATATCTCTATATGGAGGTGAAGGGAACAGCTTGAAAGGAATAACTGTAGAAGAATTAGATTAGTGAAGGGACGTGAATGGCTTGTCCAAGGAAATGCTCTCTAAAGTACATTTAGAAATGTTGAGAATAACCTGCTTGCAAGGTGTAGTGCATTCCAGTGAACTGATGCAACACAAGAAAAGTCTAGGAGCAGGTTTATATTTTGAAGGATGTTAGTATAACATAACTCCAAGTGTTTGTAGTTAGATGTTAATGAGGGAGGAGATCCGTTAGTGCAGTACTATGGAGAACTTTGTGACTTGGACTTTATGCTGTATTCATAGCAGATTGGTAACCAGTGTAGTGACTGGCACAGTGTGGAGGTATCTGTGCAATGCCTAAACAAAAATAAGAGCCTGACTTCAGCATCAAGGATATTTTGTTCAGGGAAGACTGATTAGTAGAGGGATCTAAGGCATTCAGACATGTGACCACATGGCATAAATAGGAGGATAATGGCACAGAATTCTGAAAGTATACTTACAGATTTACAGAAAGACCATTATAATTCAGGAGGTGGTTCAATATTCATGTTTTTCTGCTTCGCCGATTTTGCGTCTAGATAACCGCACAGACTGTCATGGAGATAATTGGCATCTAAATAGCTAATCGTTTTCTTCTCTCTACTAAACATAGCATGCCTACTTGTCTGATCCAAATGTGCATGGCAATGAGGGAGTCGGGGGAAGCGCAACTGTCAGATGAAAGGTTGCTTGGCTAACAGCAATTTTACATCTATGTGCATTCTTGGCAATATACACAACAGTAGGTCAAGCATATGTATTGACACAGATGGATCAATGCCAGAACCACCAGCACATACCATCTTGTGTTGCTTTACATAGCAACAAGATGAAACGTAAAAGGAGAAACCCTGTTGGCCTTCGTTCAGATTTTGTCATTGGCAGGCGCCATTTGGAGATGTATTCACATTCTGTTTATGAAGTATGTTGAAGGTATTCATTTCCACGCAAATAAATTTACTTGTCCTTAATCTCATATCCACCAAGTGTGTGCCAAGAGTGTCTTTAACATGTTTGGGCCAGAATAACACAGATTTCTGATACAAAGGACCACAATAAAAAAAAAAAAAATAATATATATAATATTAAATGTTTCTACCAGTATACATTGACGCATTTCAACATACTTTGTGGTGGGGCTGAAGTTGCCATCATATTATTTGTGGGGGCCATCATACTGTGTGTAAGCCTACGAGGGACATCATACTGTGTGTGGGGGTCAGTGGGGCCATCCTACTGTGTGGTGGACTTGGGGGGCCATCATTCTGTGTGTGGGATATCATGCTGTGTGTGGGGGGCTTTGAGGACTATCATATTGTATAAGGGGCCATCATACTGTGTCTGGGGGTTATCATGCTGTGTGGGGGACGGGGGCCATCATACTGTTTTTGGGGGGTGATTATATACTGTGAGTGGGGTACTCTGGTAGCCATCATACTGTGTGTGGCGGACTTGGGGGAGGCCAAAATACTGTGTTTGTGGGAGACTGGGGGCCATCATACTGTGTGTAGGGGAATGGGGGCCATCAATACTTTGTGTGGGGTACTGTGGAGGCCATCATATTGTGTGTGGGGACCGGGTTACAACTTGTGGGGGCTGTCGTACTGTGTGTGGCAGACTTAAGGGGCCATAATATTGTGCATGGGGGCTGTAATGCTATGTGGGAGGCACTATATTCACACATCTTGCTTTGGGGTATAACATTGTCTTTGGGGGCCTTTGGGAAGCATACTATGTTGTGCACTTGGGATATCATAGTGTGTTGTGGCATTACAATTTGCATGTTTGGTACTATGGGGGCACGTGGTGTGGCTGAATTCACTGCGCGAACATGTATTATACCGTGGGTGTGTGGGGGCATTTCTGGGGGCATCATGCTGTTTGGGGCCATGTAAATGGTATTGTAGTGGATGAGAACACTAAGGAGCTTCAGTAGGGTCATAATTAGGATGCATATGCTGCAATGTATGTCTCTCTCTGTTTTGGGATTTGGGGGACTCTAGAGGGTGAAAGGGTGGAGACAAAATAGACGTTTTGCTCTGGGGCCTCATGATTTCTCTGTATGCCTCGGGTTGTTGGCCAATCCCACCTACACTAGCAGATTAAGGTACGGTAACTTTATTCTGATGTTTTTGAGGGCTTTTACTATGTGCCATGTCCTTAAATGGAGCCGCAAATAAAAAGAGAAATAATAATGTAATATAATGTATATGATGCTCAATATTCTGTTCTGCACTTTTATTTCCTTTGTTTAGGCAACCAGCGGTCAGCGAGAGTCACTGGAAGGGTCTGCTCCAGGATATCCTGGACATGCAGCAGAATGTGTACACGTGCCTGAGTACAGATGTCTGCTACGAGGTAAGATCACTCTGACCCTATTGTGCCCAATTTACTGCTATAATTAAAAACACAATTAAATTTACATGGCTGAAGCCTAAGGGGACACGACCTCTTATTTGGTTCCCATCCAGGAACTACTTCTTTGAATACAGATATAGATGAGAATATGGTGCGGCTGCCCTGCCCCAATCTATTATTCATTAAATACTTGGCACCTATCCGCATGACAGCCGCACTCTGGATTCACATCCCAGATAATTACTCTAAAATATTCACACCGGCCTGCTGCCATCCGCTCCATTACCGAGTCTAGAAAGCAAAGCTTACACGTACACACACACACACACACACACACACGTACACACACACAATTACACACAAGTACACACAAGTACACACACGTACACCCAAGTACACACACACCCAAGTACACACACACACCAGTACACACACACACCAAGTATACACACACCACGTACACACACACGCCACATACACACACACGTACACACACGTACACACACACACACACACACACGCACACACACACGTACATATTAAATCAACTCCTATTCTTTGCATTCTTTTTCCATTTATTGTAAGGGGGTGGGGGCATCCCCAGATGTCCTCTTTATGTGAATCTCAGTGGACACTTGTTTATTTTATTTAATATATAAATGATTCACTTCATACACAAAAAGGGGTTCTCTGAGAATACACCCTATACTCCATCATCCCCCCAAAGAAAAAAAAGTGGCAAAAAAATTGCAAAAAACAGGATGTGGTCTCCTTTCATTACACAGGTCAACAAAAAAAATTTTTTTTTCTGGTGTCCAAAATATTTTAATGAATTTGGGGTATTTTTGGGGTGCTGATTCTGAATATGCTATCAGTTTTGCCAGATTGGCTCAAGTTTTTGAGATTTTTGGTATCTTATTTATAGCACTTGTTGGTAAATGCGACGCATCATCTCATTAATTTCTTTGGATTAGTACTTGAACTGAGCAGTTCTCAATATAGTTTTGTGTTAATTAGTGTTCTAAAAGTTTGTTCATAGCTTGATTTTTGCACTAACTTTATGTTATTGTCTGTTTTCCAGTGAAAAGCATGAACTCATCAAGAAGAAGTTGTCTTAACGATCCAGACTCATTCTGTTACATTTGTGGTGAATATACACTGACAAAACATAGAAGAAACATAACAGACTTCGTTAAAAAAGTGTATTTTGCCTATTTTGGGGTTATGCTTGGGGACCAAGACAAGTTTTGGGCACCACACATAGTGTGCAAAGCATGTATCGAATTATTACGAAAATGGAGCAAAGGACAAAGAACAAGCTTCAAATTTGGTGTTCCAATGGTGTGGAGAGAGCAAAAAAATCATCATGATGACTGTTATTTCTGTGCAGTGCAAGTACAAGGATTCAATAAGCATAAGAAGCGAAAATGGGAGTATCCTAACATGGAATCTGCAAGAAGGCCTGTCCCTCATTGTGAAGATGTGCCTGTACCTGTGTTTACCATGTTACCTGACCTTCCCCCACCTGATGATGATGATGAAATGCAGGGTATGGAGCTAAGCATTAGTTCTGGAAGTGAACTAGAATATGAAGGAAGTTTCAGAACACCTACGCAATTTACCCAAGGAGAGCTCAACGATCTAATAAGAGACCTCAACCTCTCAAAAAGTGCATCCGAACTTTTAGCTTCAAGGCTAAGTGAAAAAAATTGTCTGACGCCTGGAACTAAAATTACATCTTACAGGACCAGAGAAGAAGCACTTCTTCCATTTTTCTGTGAAGATGACCTACTTGTATATTGTAAGGATATTCCTGGCCTGATGCTGCAAATGGGTTTACAAGTATATCGTCCTGTAGACTGGAGGCTTTTCATAGATAGTTCTAAAAGGAGTTTGAAATGTGTTTTGTTGAACAATGGCAATCAGTGTGCATCTCTTCCAGTAGCTCACTCAACTAAACTTGCAGAACAATACCAAAATGTCAAAATGGTCTTGGAGAAACTGTGCTACCATGAACATTCGTGGCTGATATGTGTTGATTTAAAAATGGTCAACTTTTTACTTGGACAGCAAAGTGGATACACAAAGTATCCTTGCTTCATCTGCATGTGGGATAGTAGAGCAAAACATCAGCACTGGGAGAAACTGAATTGGCCTCCAAGGGACACCTTGACAGTAGGAGCATCAAACATAGTGAACGAACCTTTGGTGGACAGGAAAAAAATCATTCTACCACCACTTCACATAAAGTTAGGATTAATGAAGCAGTTCGTCAAGGCATTAGACAAAGATGGTAATTGCTTCATGTACATCTGCAGATCTTTCCCTGGTCTTAGTAGCGAAAAACTGAAGGCAGGAATCTTTGATGGTCCTCAAATTCGGAAACTCATTAAAGATTCAAATTTTCCTAAGGAAATGAATGACATTGAAGCTGCTGCATGGTGTAGTTTTGTGTTGGTAGTGAAGAACTTCTTGGGAAATCAAAAGGCAGACAATTATGAAGAACTGGTACAAAACATGCTATTGAGATTTAGAAATCTGGGTGTACACATGAGTATTAAATTGCATTATCTTCACAGTCACTTGGACAGATTTCCAGAAAACCTTGGAGATTTTAGCAAAGAACAAGGGGAGAAATTTCATCAGGATATTATGGTGATGGAGGAAAGGTACCAAGGCAGATGGGACAGACATATGATGGCTGATTACTGCTGGAATCTACAGCGTGACAGCCCCAATAGCTCACATAGAAGAAAATCATATAAAAAGCGCTTTTCCAGCGATTAAATGTCTATCTTTCATGTCTTGTTCATTTTTGAAGATTACTTTCTTAAACTAGTTAAAATAAACTAAAATCAACATTTACTTTGTTAAATTTATTGTATTCATGACAATATCAATAAAGTTAATGCGCGTGTAGCAAAAAACGTCTTTTTTTTTACACATTTTACGAAAAATCTCAAAAACTTGAGCCAATCTGGCAAAACTGATGACATATTCAGAATCAGCACCCCAAAGTTACCCTAAATTCAATGAAATATCTTTGGCACCAAAAATGCTGTTGACCAGTGTTATAGTTGTCTTTTTTCATGTGATCTGCTAGTAGAAAACACATTGCATCTGTACAGTTGGGAGAGATGGATATCAGCTCAGAAAAGATGCGTGAGGGAGGATTATGTACTGTAGTATATATCATCTACTGTATCTATATAGTATTTTTAGATGATCTTATTAAATAGTTTATTTACAAAATACTTGATAAGTTTATATTTTGTTTTACCTCAAAAACTTTTCTCCAAATGGCCGTCCTCTAGATGTCTGTGTCTTCGTTCTTTGTATCTTCCTATCCAATGTGTCATGTCAGGTCTAATCTGTTTCTAACAGCAGAGACTGAGACAGATTACATGGAATTGGGGTAAGTAGTTTCTCTGCTCTTGCTCTCCTGGCTGTCATACTGCCTACAGGCATAACAGAGGCAGCAGGTATTGCATTCTGGTAGGTGAGGGACACCTATAGTGCTGGCAGAATGGTAATGCAAAGAAACCCACCAACTGTAATAGAATTGATGACAAGTCACAAAATATGCAAGATAAGAGAGATGGGCACAATGTTTAGGATTATCATGAACATAAACAGTGGCAAGGAACTGGTGGTCGTTCACCTTCCAAGATTGTGCAAGCCCTGCACAGCCCGGTTATCAGCTATGTGATGGCCCCTGCTGTGTTAATCCTCTTGATATCACCGCCGCAGCTCCGGGTATAACATCCATCAGGTCACATGGTGCGGCCACCGAAATTGAGTCACCGCAGGCCCTCCAGCGCTTGTCTCCTGTTGCCAGGTGACGCCAGGTGCTTGCAGTGTTATGGTGGTCCCTCAGAGAGGGAAAGGATATATTGTGTATGGATATAAGCGGTATATTAGAAGCGCTTTGGAAACAGACTTCAGGAGGCTCAGATATCATCTAAGCCTCCTGAAGTCTGTGTCCACAGCGCTTCTAATAGACCGCTTATATCCATATACAAAGTCACAAAATATGACAGGAGCAGGGAGGAGCTAGAGGCAGAGGTCCTACCTCGATGATGGGAGGAGAGAAGAGCTAGAGACAGAGCTCCTACCTCAATGATGGGAGGAGAGAAGAGCTAGAGGCAGAGGTCCTACCTCGATGGGAGGAGAGAAGAGCTAGAGGCTGAGGTCCTACCTCGATGGGAGGAGAGAAGAGCTAGAGGCTGAGGTCCTACCTCGATGATGGGAGGAGAGAAGGCAGAGCTCCTACCTCGATGATGGGAGGAGAGAAGAGCTAGAGGAAGAGCTCCTACCTCGATGGGAGGAGAGAAGAGCTAGAGACAGAGCTCCTACCTCGATGGGAGGAGAGAAGAGCTAGAGCCAAGGTCCTACCTCGATGATGGGAGGAGAGATGTGCTAGAGACAGAGCTCCTACCTCAAAAGAAGGGGAAGAGCTAGAATCTCTTCAGTAACAACTGTCATCTCCTATCTCGGTAATGGAACAGTCTTAACTGAATACAGATTTCTCAGAATTGAGAATTTTGATAATGACTGATCAATTCTAGCAGAGAAAGAAGCAGATTTGTCTGAGATATACTACAAAGTTGCTTATTTTCATGTGCACTATTGATTTATGAAATGAAAATGAAAAGATTAAGATTAAGAGATATAATTGGCAAGTGGTCAACTGCATTGAGCTGATCCAATTTACGAGTGAGACTTCAGGTGTGAATCCTTGGTCATATGAAGCACAATTCCCAGTGGTGAATATTTTCCTTTCTGCCGACTCAGCAGTTTGTGGCTTCCCCGATCTTTTTTTGGTTGAAGTTTTTCCTGAGTGGAGATGACGTCCCCGGTTTTCCATCCGTGTATTTCCCTTAATGAAATGCATGACACCGGTTTTGCCCTCGGGTGCTCGGAGTGTTCTGTCACTTAATGGAGACAACATACAATTTTTACAACCTATTAGATGAAATTAAGGACTGTACTGGAGACATAATCGCTTCTTACAAGCCGGTGTCATGTAATGTAATACGTTTTAGCATTAGCGGTGTCAAACATTTCATATGGTCCCATTTTAATCCATGTAAATGGTTTGAGCTGGGTTTCTTTCTGAGGTTTCCAGCTACACAAGAGGAATTCATTTTAGATTTTAAAGGACGGGAAGGTTCTCATTATAGTGTAAATAACAACTTAATTACTCTTATTAAACATCCTTCTGTCTGATAACATGATTTTTTATTTCTTGTTATTCAGACTAGCTGGTGCCGAGCATGATCGATCTGGACGATCTGACTCGCAATGCCTTCGCGCATGCTTCGCGTGCTACGATTCATGCCGTGCGCGGGATAGCGATGCAGACTGCTCGCATTTGCGCTCGCGCATGTTCGGTCGTATCACATACGACATGACTCGAGCGCAGCGTCAAGGGGCAAATCCATTTGATATTATAGATTGCCTAGGTTACAGACCATCGCTGCAGTCTATCAGAGGTGGCCGGTCTTTAAATTAAGGAGCACAGCTCTTCCAAGCTATTTACTATATAGGTTTGTGAGCGCTATTCTGCAGCTTGTGAGATTGCTGCATCCGGCCAATGACTGTCCATGCCTCCATGTTTCCCATGCTCCAAGCAGGAATAACTCTGCCTCCACAGCATGGGAGAAAGTGCATTGTTCAGACAGTGTCTAAACCAGGGGTGGGGAACTCCAGTCCTCAAGGGCCGCTAACAGTGCAGGATTTCCTTAGCATTGGACAAGGGTTGGAATCCTCACCAGTTCAGGTGATTACATAGTGGCTCTTGAAGACTGGAGTTCCCCACCCCTGGTTTTAGCCATGTGGCCGGCCAAAGCTGTCCATACTCCCTGAGCAGCAGGAATGAGCGAGAGGAGAGCTATAGGTGGTACAACACTTCACACCATTAAGGTGTGGTCTGCTGCAGCTTCCTATGACTGCCATATTTTAACCTCTATATATGCGGCATTTTTGTAAAAATATCTCCACTTATGTACACTCCCCTGATGATATCTCATTGAGGGGGAAAGGGGTGGGGAGGAATCTCATTCTACCTTTGGGCAACACGGAGTCTAGTCCCACATCTAGATATTGCCCATGTTCCTGCAGGATCAAACAATCGGGACTCGACAGGGCGGTTGGGGTTAGTTCCCCTTCCATCAGTTCTTCGCCTAGATGGCTCCATGGATTGTACGAATCATTCTATGAAATTGGTGAGATTGAAACATTTTATCATTTGGACACTTGGACTTTTATATTTATCTGTGTGTGTTTCACTCCTTTTGTGGAGTTTTACACTTGAATTTACATTTATATTTCTCTCTGGTTTTAATATTTACATTAAAGGCTATATTTTATTGGGATCTCTTGTGCTGTATACCCGATTTATCACAAGAGTGTGACAGTTGGTGTTCCAACCCCTTTGGGCTGATTTATAATTAAAATGTCCACCAGCTTGTTCCACTGAAGAAATAATCTAGTACAGATTAATAGGACAGAAGTCCATGAGCATGTGCGTAGGAAACTCTGCCCTCTTTTATGTGTAGGAAGATGTGTTCCCAGTGAATATTCTGATATAATACCGGAGATACCAGACGAGCTTAAGTAACGAGGCTGCTCATACTGCTATCCACCTTGTCTATCTGCTCCAATATTGGGGATACCAAACGTGCTGAGGTAATAAGAGGCTGCTCATACTGCTGTCCACCTTGTCTATCTTCTCCAATACTGGAGCTCCCAGGGATGCTTAGGCAAGAGGCTGCTCACACTGCTTTCCGCCCTTTTTATCTTCTCTATTACTGGAGATGCAAGGGGTGCTGAGGTAGGAAGAGGCTGATCAGACTGCTGTACACTGTCTGTCTAATCTAATTATGGATTTATCAAGAGAGCTGAGGTCAGAAGAGGCCACTCATTCTGTCCACCATGTTTATCTGATCTAATACTAGGGATACCAGTGGTACTTGTATAAGAAGAAGATGCTCACACTGCTGTCCACCATGTCAGTCTGATCTTATAGTGGAGATATCTGGAAAGCTGAGGTCGGGAGAGGCTGCTCACACTGCTGTCTATTATCTTTATTATCTAATATTGAAGATACATGGAGGGGTGAAGAGTAAATGGGGGCTATTCACACTGCTGTCCTCCCCTTCTTTCTGATCTAATACTGGAGATGCCAGATGTATGAAGTAAGAAGAGGTTGCCACACTGCTATCTATCCTGTCTATCTGAACTTATAATGGAGGTATCTGGAAAGCTGAGGTCGGAAGAGGCAGCTCACACTTCTGTCTACCCTGTCCTTCTTATCTAATACTGGAGATATGTGGAAGGGTGTGAAGTAAGTAGTAGCTGCTCTCACTGCTGCCCCCTATCTGAATGTGAAGCAGCTGCTGTGACCTTGAGCTATCTGGACTGTATGTGTTGTAAGCCATCTCCAGGTCCCAGCAGCGGGGTTCCTTCTGCACATGCTCACAGGCACTTGCTCGATTAACATTTTAGAATAGAGTTCTGTTCTATCAGTGTAAAACGATGGTGGCCATTTAAATTCTATAGTGATTACCTCCCTAGACAAAATGATTGTGATTTGCTATTGAAAAGTATAGACATAACTTTTTTTTATAGTTATCAATTTTTTTTGTGCTGAGAATGAAAGAAACCTGGAGCATCTTTATACTGCTACCACAAATGAGGATGTGTATGATTATGTAGGAATATGGTCTTGCTTTTTGGTAATACCTTGTTTATGACTCGACGTTCCCATGTCTCGTTCCGACAGAGGGGCGGAGCAGTGTTAGCAGTAACATCTCCCTGTAATCTGATGCACAAGCCACACGCTATCCATTCAGTACAATGCATCAGTTTTCCTGTTCACAGCCAAGTTGTTTGTATAGTTTCGATATTAAGTCAGAATTGAATTTGCGTCGCTGCACGCTGTTTATTTGCATGTTCACTTTAATCAAGGAGGCGCACAAAGCCCGAACAAGCTCGCGAGTGGCATAATTTACTTAGAAAGCTTGACATCTGTTAAAAGTTGAAAATTATTTGAAGCTTTTTATTACAGTTTACCGATTTAGTTGGGTACGACTGCCAATCTCGTCTTCTCCCAGGAGAAGCTTTGAAAGCAAATTATAAAAGCTACGTAGGAATCTTTCTGAAAAGGCATGAGGGAGTTTCAACAAAGAGCTGAAATATGTCAATTTTCTACAGTAATAAAATGCAAGTAATTTTAAATCAAGAAAAAAAATGAAAATATTCACGACCCCTCTTGGGTTTCAGAAATAAAACTTGCCTTTGTTTGTAATGATGGTCCCAGAAATTAGCGATTTTGATATCATCAGGAACTGGTTGGGATATTGTGTTTCCGGCAAAATGGTGATCGAGCAATTGCAGCTTTTGTATGGGGAGTTCAAGAGCATCGGCCCTCGGAAGGATGGCAATATGTACAATACATTTTACTTGGCCAGATATTTTTGCTCAAAACCAGGTCTGTGGAGTCAGAGTCTGTGTCCATTTTGGTGGAGTCGGATTCAGGAGAATTGAGGAGCCGGAGTAGGAGATGGGTGTTTGGCTTACTGACTTCAAAGCCATGGTTGTGGAGTCTGTGTTTACTTTGTTGGGAGTTTGAGTCTGAGTTGGATTAAGGGAAGTTGAGTTTTAGTTTGGCTTACCGACCCCACACTCCTGTTCACAACCAGCATTGGTCGAGGAGATTGCAAGTCATTGCTTGATTAGCTTAATTTACAAGAAGCAATCATTGGATGTAAATGAGCGTCGAGTTCATCCCTGTAAACACAGAACGATGTGCTGTTGACATGCCAGAATTTTAAATGGGGTTTTCCCAGCTTCACCTTCATATTTTGCAGTCACTCTGACTTAATATTGCTCAATACTGACAGTGTGGACCATGCGCACTGTCAGGATTTCCACACTACGGCAAGCTTAAATGGTCCTCCCACTCTGTGGAAAGGTCATCAGGGGTCGTTTAGCTATTTTTCCCATTTCTCTTTATTCTTTCTTCTTTTATTGAATTTCAGAATGCAAATCACATACTTGTGGCCAAGAGATGATCACTCAAGCGTTTTGGAATCCTGACAGTGTGCATGTTTCACACTGTCAGGATCAGCAATCTATAGTCACATATCATGACTGCAGACATTTTTGTGCAGACCCAGGTAACCCTTTTAAAGCGCACATAAAAATATAATCAAACAATAAACAAGTGTTCTCTTGTTTGTCTTTTGATCGACAGGCAAATATGACTAAGGGAATTAACTGATTTAAATACTAAACTCTGCATCATGATATGGTGCCGTCACACAGCACGATGTGGCCAGCGATGTCGGAAGCGATGCGAGGGTGCCCGCTCGGTTCCGACATCGCTGGCCAGCTGTCACACAGCATCGCTGCGGCCGGCGACACCGCAGCGATGCAGGCGGTGACATCGCTCGCTGGGCTGGGCTCAGCCCAGCGAGCGATCCGCAGCAACGCTGCGGTATAGGCTGGATCGCCGCCATCGCTCTGGCGATGTCACACGGCGCGATCCAGCCTTATCGCAGGTCGCCGGTTGACAGGTTTACAGTTCTTCCCTGTAAACCTGACAACCTGCGACCAGCGATAAAACGCGGTCGCGCCGCTCGTTTACACAGCGCGACGTCGCTAGCGACATCGCTGATACGTCACTTTTTCGGCGATGTCGCCAGGTGTAACAGCACCAATAGTGTTACTACTGACCTAGAAACATTACATTTGCTCAGCTTTCATTTTACGGAAACACTCAGCCCCATTGACGCATGCTTTCGTTCACACAAGCATTTGAGTCTTGATCGCGAGTTCCATCATTTTCTCTAGAAAGAGTCTGTTGTAGGCTCCATCCAGGTGACAGATCTGTGTCCTGCTTCAATTTTTGTATGAAGGGAATCTGTCAGCAGATTTGTGCTGTGTAAGCTGAGAAAAAAATGAATAAAAAGACAAATATCAAAGAAACATCCCGTGTTTAGCCACAGCAATCTATCAACTAATGCACTTAGCAGGATACAGCCAGACACCATTTTGTAGAGGTACGCACAGGTGCTAGATACTGATGTAATCACTCTCAACCAGTCAATACATGGGGGAGGTGAAAGACCGCATTTACTATGCACACAGATAATGCATGCATACACAGGGCGCAATTCATACTGGTACATATGGTGCAGAGTGTCTGTATGCTATTCACTGATCCAGAACCAGCCACTGGACCAGGCAGGCAGCCCAGTACGATGCCTCTGTGCCACTAAGTGAGTGTGTTGTTCATTTACTGGTGCAGAGGCATAGTACTGCGCCAGCTAGCATGTTAACTCAGCTGGCAAGGCATGTTAACTCAGCCAATAGACAGGAGCACTCATTAACTGATTTTCGGCACATCTAAAACCACCTTAAAGGGCATCTGTCAGCAGGTTTTTGCTGACTCATCTGACAGCAATATAATGTAGGAAAAGATGTCCTGAATTCAACGATGTATTCCATAGATTACTGCCTAAAGCCCTTCTCACACAATCAAATAATTAAGTTTCAGGAACTCGGCAGAGCTGGGACAGCTGCGCCCACCCACACCAGGTGCTATATAGAGAGTGTACATTCACTGTGAGGTGTCAATCACACTAAGGGACGTCTCAGACTGCCTTGCACGTGACAATGTAGTCCTGTAAATCACAGGGTTATAAACCCTTTAGTTTACGTAAATAGCACAGAGCCTGATAAGAGAATTCCAGTTGCTTTCTCTTTTTTAACCCCTGCAGCATGCTGTCCTCAGCTTGCATAGCAAAAACCTGCTGATAGATTTCCTTTAAGACTTAATCCGGCTTCACACTTGTGCTCCCCGCCGCTGCGTCTTGCGGCGGGGAAGCGCAAGCCGAGCGCAGACACCACGCGTCCCTATGTTTAACATGGGGACGCACGGTGATGCGCTCGGCTGCAGATGGGTGTGCTCACCCACTGTCCGCCATGTGTGATTCGTACGCATGCGGGTGCTTGCGTACATATCACACATTCATGTCCGCACCCTGAACGCGACATGTCAGGGTGCGGACGAGAATGTGTGATTTGTACGCAAGCATCTGCATGCGTACAAATCACACATGGCGGGCAACGGGTGAGCACGCCCATCCGCAGCTGAGCGCATCACCGTGCGTCCCCATATTAAACATAGGGGCGTGCGGTGTCTGCGGTCATTGTCCGCAAGACGCTGCGGAGGTGTCCGCAAGTGTGAAGGCAGCCTAAGACTGCAGCATCATTTCCCTCCTCCTTCTCCCTCTATTGTTCTACTGAATGCAAATTGACTCTTTTGCACATGGAAGATACCTGACTCCATTTCCACCAGTCACAGTTAGCCACCCTATTCAGCTTATGACCGGCATGGTCAGACCTTGACCTATGTGGTGGTGAACTCCGGCAGAGCGGAGAGCCAGTTTCATTATCTTGGAGGATTTTCACTATGAATTTCACAACAATTCACATGTAAAACATCTACATTGTCCTGATTATTTGTCAGAAAATTTTCATGCTTTAATGTGCAATTATAGTTCTTAGGGAAAACAATTATTCCGTGCTTATATTACCCATTTTTTCTGTTTTATTAAAGAACAGACTCCAAAAAATGTTCCCCAGGGACCGGGTGACATGAAAAACAGCAGTAGATTTTCCCCTTTGATGGAGTGACAAGTTTGTGTTATCCTTACCTGTCATGTGACAAGCTTTTCGTTAGAGGAGCAACGTTGGATAATTGTGCCTGCCTTCCCTAATTGACAGCGATGGGAATTAATGTGTGAAAATATGTCTCCTTGTATGAATCTACATTTAATATCGTGTGTATGTCAGTGAGAAAAAATGACTGCAGTCATTGTAAAGATATATAATACAGAATATGGACGTAAATGAGATCTGTATCCTTCAGGAGGCACACTTACTCATTTATTGTTTCATTTTTCTATTTTTTTTTTTTTAACTAATAACTCCAAACTGTTTCTCCCTTTAATATAAGCCTCTATAAACTACATCCAAGTGAATGTTAATGTTCTTTTCTTGATGGGTACTGTATTTTGCGGACTAAAATACTCACCAAACCATAACATGCACCCCAAATTTAAAGGAGGAAAATATGAAAAACGCTTTTATTTTATGTGAAAATGGGGGTCTGTCGTATAGTATGAATTTAGTTTACTGGGGGTGGTGGGGAGTTTGATGGTGATGGAGCAGTGTCATAGGAGACAGGTGTGGGACAGTGCTGCGGGCCCTGGCCTGAAAAGAGGGGGTGTCCCAATGGTGCAATGCAGGCGCCATTGATCTTCCGGCAGTGAGCGTCAGGGAAATGTTGGCAGTGCTATGCAGGAGCCATTGATCTATCGGAAGTGGGCTTCAGGGAAATGTTGGCAGTGCATGCAGGAGCCATTGATCTCTCTGCAGTGGGCTTCAGGGAAATGTCAGCGGTGCAATGCAGGAGCCATTGATCTCTCGGCAGTGGGCTTCAGGGAAATGTGGCAGTGCATGCAGGAGCCATTGTTCTCCTGGCTAGTGGGCTGCAGGAAATGTCGGCGTGAGATGCAGGAGCCATTGATCTCACGGCAGTGGGCTTCAGAAAATGGCACTGGAGGTGGTTCATGTTGCAGTCTAAATCTCGGGTCATGAATGACAAAGATCTAAATCTGCACACACCATTTTCCTGAGCCAAATGCTGGAGACCAATGACTCCTGCGTCTCACCGCAGACATGACCCAGCCCAGATCCACAGTGTTATCCCACCTGCCACCACTGGCAGCTTCCTGCAGTGGCCACCTTTCCTCCTGTGACTTCCTCCCCCGAGTAATCTACATTCACACTTTAAATGCATTTCCTCCCAATCTTTTTGGGAAAAAGTGAGTCTTCTCATCTGCAAAATACGGTATTTTTCTGCTATCTGAAGTAATCCTTTTGACTACTATGAGAACACCCTTTTTATTGAATATATCATCTAAACCATATTCAGTCAGAAGTACATAAATGTACAGGTAAGTACCTAGGATAACTCTAAGCAATACATATCGTACAAAAAAATCGAGTATGCAGTCCTAAATATGGATTGAATATAAATCTTAAATACACATAAACATACAGTTGTGGCCAAAAGTATTGACACCCCTGCAATTCTGTCAGCAATACTCAGTTTCTTCCTGAAAATGATTGCAATCACAAATTCTTTGGTATTATTATCTTCATTTAATTTGTCTTCAATGAAAAAACACAAAAAGAATTGTCCTAAAGCCAAATTGGATATAATTCCCCACCAAACATAAAAAAAGGGGGTGGACAAAAGTATTGGCACTGTAGAAAAATCATGTGATGCTTCTCTAATTTGTGTAATTAACAGCACCTGTAACTTACCTGTGGCACCTAACAGGTGTTGGCAATAACTAAATCACACTTGCAGCCAGTTGACATGGATTAAAGTTGACTCAACCTCTGTCCTGTGTCCTTGTGTGTACCACATTGAGCATGGAGAAAAGAAAGAAGACCAAAGAACTGTCTGAGGACTTGAGAAACCAAATTGTGAGGAAGCATGAGCAATCTCAAGGCTACAAATCCATCGCCAAAGACCTGAATGTTCCTGTGTCCACCGTGCGCAGTGTCATCAAGACGTTTAAAGCCCATGGCACTGTGGCTAACCTCCCTAGATGTGGACGGAAAAGAAAAATGGACGAGAGATTTTAATGCAAGATTGTGGGATGGTGGATAAAGAACCTCAACAACATCAAACAAGTTCAAGCTGCCCTGCAGTCCGAGGGTACAACAGTGTGAACCCATACTATCCGTTGGCGTCTAAATGAAAAGGAACTGTATGGTAGGAGACCCAGGAAGACCCCACTTCTTACCCCGAGACATAAAAAAGCCAGGCTGGAGTTTGCCAAAACTTACCTGAGAAAGCCTAAAACGTTTTGGAAGAATGTTCTCTGGGCAGATGAGACAAAAGTAGAGTTTTTTGTGCAAAGACATCAACATAGAGTTTACAGGAGAAAAAGAGTCATTCAAAGAAAACAACACGGTCCCTACAGTCAAACATGGCGGAGGTTCCCTGATGTTTTGGGGTTGCTTTGCGGCCTCAGGCACTGGACTGCTTGACCGTGTGCATGGCATTATGAAGTCTGAAGACTATCAGCAAATTTTGAGCATAATGTAGGGCCCAGTGTGAGAAAGCTGGGTCTCCCTCAGAGGTCATGGGTCTTCCAGCAGGACAATGACCCAAAACACACTTCAAAAAGCATTAGAAAATGGTTTGAGAGAAAGCACTGGAGACTTCTAAGGTGGCCAGCAATGAGTCCAGACCTGAATCCCATAGAACACCTGTGGAGAGATCTAAAAATGGCAGTTTGGAGAAGGCGCTCTTCAAATATCAGGGACCTGGAGCAGTTTGCCAAAGAAGAATGGTCTAAAATTCCAGCAGAGCATTGTAAGAAACTCATTGATGGTTACTGGAAGCGGCTGATCGCAGTTATTTTGGCTAAAGGTGGTGCAACCAAGTATTAGGCTGAGGATGCCAATACTTTTGTGTGGCCCATTTTTGGAGTTTTGTATGAAATGATCAATGTTTTGCTTTTTGCTTCATTTCTCTTTTGTGTTTTTTCATTGAAGACAAATTAAATGAAGATAATAATACCAAAGAATTTGTGATTGCAATCATTTTCAGGAAGAAACTGAGTATTATCTGACAGAATTGCAGGGTGTCAATACTTTTGGCCACAACTGTATAAGATAACAGACTTTATAGTGGTCACTGGTGAGGGATACAGAAATGTAGCAAGTCCTGGCACATTGTTTAGAGGAGTAGCATCGGAATACTATGTTACTGCACACCAAAGAAAGCATGAACTGTGGATACTGTAGCACTCAAAGTATAATTATCGGGCAAAACAGTCCCTATATGTCAATATAGTGTATTATGGAAAAACGTGCAAGAAATCCTCTGTGTTTGTGATAGAGACCCATAGAGAGGAGAGCCTCACCTATAACTCTGTGTGCGGTCTCAGCTAGCAGCTCCAATGCGCGTTTCGTCATGTCTGATACTTATAGTTTGAGTGCTGCAGTATCCACAGTATTTCAGAAATATTTGTAGTTTATTCATATTTGGCATTGCGTACTCCATATTTTTTGTAGGACATGTGACCACCCTTTTTGTATATAGGTGTAATGAGATGTTATCGCTATGATGGGAACATTAATTCTTCCACACATATTGTAGGTACAGGTAGCACTACCTCACTGCCTTCTTTTAAGAAATGCATTTGGCAAACATAGCACTGACACCACATCCCAGTAAGGCTTGCTTTTAGTCAGTTTTTCACATCAGTTTTTGTAGCCAAAACCAGGAGTGGATGAAAAATACAGAAGAGGTGACGTCTTTCTATTAGGCCACGTTCACATGTTGAGTATTTGGTCATTATTTTACATCAGTATTTGTAGCCAAAACCAGGTGTGGAACAATCAGAGGAAAAGTGTAATAGAAACACTCACCACTTCTGTATTTATCACCCACTGCTGGTTTTGGCTTACAAAAACTGATTTAGGTACATAAAGTACTTAGTACCTATCAGTCATTGCCTCCTTGTTTGAATGAAGTTCTTACAAACTGTCTAATTGAATCATCCCATGAAGAAATAAAATTCACTGTAAAAATGAGCTGGACAGGTCGATTCTTAGAAAGCAATATTTGGACAAATTTCTTAAGGTAGCACGCCATTGCATAGATTATCATATTTTGCATTTTGGACAGGATTATATTTTGTAAGTTGTGTGTGTTCCCCCAAACTGCACTTCTACCTGTTGGATCAGTTCCTGCAATCTCCATAGGTTTGCTTAGTTGCCCGGTTCGGTGTGTCAGTTTGATAAACATTATTATTACTGACCAACTGCAAGTTTAAAGCGGTTATGTGGTCTAAACTGATAATTCTGCAGTCACTCCACGTGGCTCAGACTGATTAATCCTCCCAGAATCCACACTGTGCGCTGCAAGGATTTACAGTTTCTAAACCAGGAACGGACCTCAGTTATGTTCCCGGCCACTATGCCAAACCCCCCACCTAGTGGGCACACCCTCGCTTAATACAAGTGAATGGAGCAAGGCCTCACCCAATAGACGGCTGTGCCCGCTAGTCCGACGTGCATGTTCCATTCACTTGTATAGAGTGAGGTCGCACCCACTAGTCGTGTTGTTGCCATGAACATGCATACTGCATAATAGTTGTCCATTCTTGGCTAAGAAACACAATTCCTTGCATTGTACAGTGTGGGTGCTGGGAGGATTGATGAATCTGTAGTTCACACAGACAGACTGCAGAATTTTAAGTTTTAGACCAGACAACCCCTTTAACGTATCTAATTGAGGTGTCAAAGTGTTAAAACATATAATGAAGCCATATATTCCTTGTTACTGACCCATATGGCTTGATTGCCATCTTTGAGGTCTGGGCTTATGATGATGCTGGTGGCCCTTTGGGGGCAAAAACTGTCAGAGTTCTGTCTCAAGGGTTATTTCCATCAGCTATCCACAGCTCAGGTCCCATATAGGCAGCCATTGCTTCAGGTGGGTTATTTCGGCACTCTATTGTTGGAATTGGTGAGTGGTAGCAACCAAACTCTCCCATGATCTCAAAGTTCGGATCTCTTTTTTTGTATAGGTTATAACTTTTTATATGTTGGAAATAACTTTTTATGGCAACTTGTGAAGTATTTGTCCTCTGGAAAAGTCAAGATTCCTAGGGATAAAGAAGCAAAGCTTCTGCCGAAAGCGATTTAGTATGCTGTGCCTTATAGACTCAGATCGGCTCATCAGCTTGCTAAAAGAGCAGCTACAGGGCAGAAAGCTTTGTGCCAAGGACAGACCCCAGAGGTGTCGCGACACCAGCATCCATCATACATTATACAAGATAGGACTTTACAAAACAGAGCGGCCCCATACATATTCAATCTGATATGGGTAAATGTGTTTGTAAACCACAGCTACACTTGATGTAAGCAGGAGAAGCATTTCCCGTAGAAGCACCTATACATCACTGTCCCCAGCCCTGATACAATGAATGAGAGTCCCATCTCGCTCTAGATGAGTTTAAAATAATATCATGTTTAGACGCCGCTGCCTCGCCATGAAAAATGAATTTAGGCACAGTTTCCATCTATTTCCATTTCTTTCTACAACGTTAGTGCTACCTCATTGCCCAGCAGAAGAAACCATCATATTTGCTTTCTCATACGACCCCCACCCTTTTCCATTAGAGTCTTCTGCTCTTCTTTTGCTCCTCACCCCCTGCCGCTTTCCACTGTCATTTCTCTGGTAGGTGGGTGGCTTGTTTTTTGCAAGTGAATAAGTAAATATCTTTTGAAAAAATAAGATTTGATCGTTTTAAAGAGTCAATGCCACATTAATTCAAAGTCTAAATTACCCAATGTCCTCATGATTAGGACCCAGTGCCATAGAAACAGGTAGGGGGAAGGCTCAACCCCAATAGGAAAATGAAGAAAAAAATCTCAGCACTCCCAATCCAATGTGAGTAAAGAGGAAAACTTTAAAAACTGCTTTAAAAAGCCGTCTAGGATTTAAAAATTTCCATGTGGCACCTTATTAAAAAAAACAAAACAAAAAAGTTATAAAAAATATTTGCACCACTTCCGCAGTGGTCCACGCCATCCACATTGTGGTTAATTCACATCTATCATTCCTTGACAGCTGCAGTCAGTCACTCACCTTGTTAGTCACTCTAGCAAATGGATATGCGGTCAGTTTTAGCTGATAATCAGTGGGGACCTGTGGAATAGAAATTATAAAGGGGTTTTCTTACATTTTTTTGCTCTGGAGCGCATTGCTCCTCTGCCCGCTGACTTCCTTCTTGTTCGGGTTGGTGTGTTCCTGTTTGACAGTTTGGGTCAATGGCATGGCGGCTGTGCTGTTACCCTGAATGTTGTGCAGTTTCAGGCTCCAAGCATCAAAAATGTGTAGTGTCCCTGAAGGTCGGTAGATCTCCCTATTTATGGGATAGAGAATAACTTGCTGATCACTGGGAGCGACTGCTGGACCCTAGGCTACCTAAGATCAGGGCTCTGGTACCATGTTTTATGTGAAGCGAAGGTGCTCATTCCTGACCTCTGCTCCATTCATTATTTATGAGACACTTGGAGAATGTACCTGGCTGGCTATTTCTAGCAGTCCCAGTGATAATGAAATGACTGAATGTAGAGTATGTACACCCCTGCTCCATTCAAGACTGGGTTCTGCATCCCCATTCTCAGAGTCCCTTTAAAATATTTGTCCAGTAGTAGACAACACCTTTAATATCAAACCCAAAGCTAAGCCACCTAGATATTCACACCCTCCTTTATTTGTCCTGGACCCTTTATCAGGCCACAGATGTAATTTAGAGGCCACTAACAAATGCCAAACCTGGCGACATGGTTGCCGTTCAGTGTCAGGACGTTGGGTAATGATCAGAGCTGTTGTGTCTTCGTGCTGATTTCCTGTATGTGCCTCTCCAACCCTTGTTTTCCACATTTCAGATATTTGCTGAGAGTTTGCTTTGCTCGGGCCGCCATGAGAACATCAGCTCGCCGGACACATGATGCATTGTAACGCAACCTCCGTAGACCTCCCCGTAAGCATCAACTCCAAAGGCAAGCCCCAGTACAGGGTCAACTATGAGAAAAGCGCGGAGCTGGTGCTGGCCGCCAGCAGGGAATACTTCAACTCCTCCGCCACTCTTACTGACAACTGTATGGATCTAGCCAGGTAGGTCACCAATGTGCTGGTTTTATTTATTTTTTTCCACTTCATTTAGTCAAGTAACTTAATTATCAGCTGCATTATGTGACGGTTATTTTTTTCCATGCAGTTTATACATTGATCGTCTTTAATTTTGGCTTCATTTTAGTCTAAGTGGCTGCTAATGAATATAATCCCTTTATCCCTGTCCAGGTAGAAGGGATTATCCAACCAGGCAAAATTGTATTGAACACTACTTATAATGTTCTAAAATAAAGAAAGGAAACCCTCCAGTCTTCACTTCTTGCTTTACTGTCACATACACCGTCATGAGGCTTCTTCAGCCAATTATCATCTGCATTTTGACTGCCTTAATTATCCCTTTAGGTCATTTAGAGACCGATTTGTGCATTCTCCTAATGTCACGTACAACAACCATACCTTGTCTTACACGAAAGCTCCTCCCATTCATTTGAATGGAAAATCAATTGCTGTTAATATGATTACATTTTTTAGACTTTTTTTTCCTGATGAG
This sequence comes from Allobates femoralis, assembly GCA_033576535.1. Classification (NCBI taxonomy): domain Eukaryota; kingdom Metazoa; phylum Chordata; class Amphibia; order Anura; family Aromobatidae; genus Allobates; species Allobates femoralis. Next base: position 43,064,608 of record JARQOC010000001.1, read on the forward strand.
GCAAATAAGATATCACTCTTTTGAGGATGGCCCAGCACCATATAAACATTTTACAATACTGTATATAAGTTTCCAGGCAGATCTGAGAAACACCACTTTCATTACTCTTAAATGGGGTGGCGGTCCAGTCCAATGGGTGTCGCTGGTCTTGATCCGGCACCTCCTTTCTTCCTTTGATTGCGATCTTCCTCCTTGTGGATGACGCATCCTACGTCATCCACTCACTCAATACATTATTTAGTTCGGTGTAATACTACACTTATCCTCTAGTGGCCACTGCATGATAAGTGTGTGATTGGCCATAACTCCTCCCGCCTGATTGTCCTCGGGCTCCTGAAACTTGCCTGCAGTTCTACCTTTAAGTGCAGAGATTTCTTCAATTCCTACCTCATTAGTAAAGTGCTCCCCGTAACTTGCACATGAGAACAATTCGTACCACTTAGTACAATCGTGTATATTGACTTCATACTTATCAGTTTTTCCCCAAATGAGTTTGTTCATAAAGGGATTTTTCAGACACTCTCCCTAATTGAATAACTTAGGTGGATTCTCGACCCTCTATGAGCCACCGCTCTTTGTGGGCTTTTTTCTGTTCCTGTGTGTTGAGGCATTTAGGAGTTTTAATGGGATATTTACCAGCCCTTAGCAGAGTACAGCAATAACACAAGTTCACGGTTTAAAGTAGAAAAGTTTTATTTCACCGGCTAAGTTTTAATAAGCCGAGTGTCGTTATCTGCACCTTACCGGTGATCTAATTTGTTTCGAAGCGGGTCAAAACCTCACACAGAACCTGACTAGCTTTAGTTAAATATTGTCTGTTTTTAATCCGAAATTCCTGCAGGTATTCAACATCATTGTTACATTTTAATGGTGATTTCTCTGGTCGTAGAACTCCCAAGGAGACGGAAGGTGTTAATGATGCCAGTTCAAGAGAACATGTCTTGTCAATTTTAACTGAATATATACCGATTAGCTGTAACATTACATTGCTGTGACCCAGCAAGGGGTGGACTTTTGCATCTCAGTTTGAGATATGTGGAATTTGGAGGCAAAATATCACTTTAAATCTTTCTCATGTTTTTCATATTATTTCTGACTAGTTTCTGCAGTGCAGTGTGGCAACTGCATTGTTCTGCTGAATGAGGAGACTGTCATTAGTGAATCCCACTCTTATGAAAGAGTGTACTTGGTGTGTACACCCTTTAGGTAGGTGGTACTTGTCATATCCACATCAAGGTTTCGCAGGAGAAGAAGCCTCTGCTGGTTTGTCTTCTACCAACTATGCATCCAGGTGCCATCTGTTCTTCAGGTAAGTGGCACACCTGCACAAGGCTATCTATGGAAACATGAATCATTAGACAAGATTTCCTTCCTATGCAGCTACATTGTATTGTTCTAATTTACACCTTATTGTAGGCACCTCAAAGGTAGTCTCTCTGCACAGAATGAATGTTAAAACTAAGTACAGATGACCGATGTACCATGGCATGGCCTAACATTTTAGTGCACTTCAGTTGGATCCACTAGAGTCGTCTTCCCACCTCCAGTTGGATCCACTAGAGTCTCTTCCTACCTCCAGTTGGATCCATTAGTTGTCTTCCCACCTCCAGTTGGATCCACTAGAGTCGTCTTTCTACCTCCAGTTGGATCCACTACTTATCTTCCTACCTCCAGTTAGATCCACTAGTACTCATCAGTGGATCCCTAGTTCTCTCTACCCAGTTGGATCCACTAGAGTTTTCTTCCTACCTCCAGTTAGATCCACTAGAGTCATCTTCCTACCTCCAGTTGGATCCACGAGTCATCTTCCTACCTCCAGTTGGATCCATTAGTCATCTTCCCACCTCCAGTTGGATCCACTAGAGTCTTCTTCCCACCTCCAGTTGGATCCACTAGAGTCGTCTTCCTACCTCCAGTTGGATCTACTAGAGTCGTCGTTCCACCTCCAGTTGAATCCACTGGAGTTGTCTTCCCACCTCCAGTTGGATCCAGTTGAGTTGTCTTCCCACCTCCAGTTGGATCCAGTAGTCTTCTTCTCACCTCCTGTTGGATCCACTATAGTCATCTTGCTACCTCCAGTTGGATCCACTAGAGTCGTCGTCCCACCTCCAGTTGAATCCACTAGAGTTGTCTTCTCACCTCCAGTTGGATCCACTAGAATAATCTTCCTACCTCCAGTTGGATCCACTAGAGTCATCTTCCTACCTCCAGCTGGATCCACTTGAGTAGTCTTCCTACCTTCAGTTGGATCCACTAGACTCGTCTTCCTACTTCCAGTTGGATCCACTAGAATCATCTTCCTACCTCCAGTTGGATCCACTAGAGCAGTGTTTCTCAACTCCAGTTCTCAGGACCCACCAACAGATCTTGTTTTCAGGATTTCCTTAGTATTGCACAGGTGATAGTTTAATCACCTGCACTGGGATAATTCAAACCCCTGTGCAATACTAAGGAAATCCTGAAAACACAACGTGTTGGTGGGTTCTGAGGACTGGAGTTGAGAAACACTGCACTAGAGTAGTCTTCATACCTCCAGTTCAATCCCACTAGAGTCATCTTCCTACCTCTAGTTAGCGGCACTAAAGTCAGTTTTTGAACTCGAGTTGGTGGCACTAGAGAGTCGGCTTTCTTCCTTTTAAAGATGAGCTAATTTGCATACCTTCTTTCCAGGAGCATCACCTGGCTGTCTCCACAAGGAGCAGCAGTACCTAGTAGACCTTTATAGATTGAGTTACAGCACAAATGACAAGCCTCCTTATATATACCATCTTCCACAACACTTAACTCTCTGCTATTTACTCCTTCTTGTGGTTACACTATTATTACAATATTGTTCTCTTGAAAGTAAGTATTTATAGAATAGGCAGCCGCTTTTAGTCTTTTGAGACCTCCTTTTCTGCTTGATGTAATTGGTCATGACAGGGTGTTGATAGCAATTGATTTTTCGTCTGTACTCCTTTGTCAAGAAGAAAATCAAACTTGCATTTCGTTATGGAGAATCTAGAGCGGGGCTTTGGTCTAGCGAAATGTGTTAATGCATTATACATGTAGGCAAATGTCAGAGACTCGAGTCGCCCAGGTGGTAATGGCAGGGTCCATGAAGCATAATTCTGAATCGCTATCACTGGCAGTGACCTTGCTTGTACTTTCCACATCTCCCTTAAGCACTAACATATTTGTCACGGTCACTGGTACAATATAATCCATGTACGGTGTCTACACAAACACAGACCTGCTCTTGCTGTTCATGGCAGTCAGCACATTAATATGTATCATTCTACTAATATATGTTTACATAGATGTGTATAACTGTCTGTATTTGTATATGTAGATCCAAACAGATAAGATATAAAAGGGAGATGGATCTGGAACTCTGAGTAAGGAGATGGATCGGAACTCTATGAATAAGGGAGATGGATTTGCCCTGTTACAAAAGGGTGCAGTATTCAAATTAAAAATTAAACTCTCAGCCTTTAAAGTTCCTATGCATGCTCGGAAACAGTTCAAGTGGAACATAAAGAATTATAACTTCTCAAGGATAATTATGGCGCAGGAGACCTCCAGACGCCAGCTATTTGTGAATACATTTCATCTATGAAACAGCGTGTTACAGAACACTCTAGTGCGGCCTTGTTTTCCTTTACAGAAACCAAACATTATTTTATCAAGATGGTATATAGCTGACATAACAAGTAGGTAATAAACCATATTGGCAAATTTCGAATTATAATAGCTGTATTGATGATTTTCTTTAGAGACCGTATTAAACACTTATAGTGCAGTTTGTCCGCATGGCTTTTGATACATAGTCCATTACAATGTCCACTGACCTCTTAGTCGACCGTTCAAGAAGCTACCTCTCTGGATCACAGACTCCTGTCTGATTCAGACCCTCAGCAGGACTGTAGCCTCCTGAATTCAGAGAGGTATCCCAGGTTCTCCAGATATGGTCTCTGGTCCTTATGCCTTCCAGGGACAGACCTGCTCCCAAGCACAACCTTGTGCTGTCCAAGAAGTCTACAGGAACTTGCTTGCATCACAGACACATGACTGGGAAGGAGTCACATTATAATAGATGAGATACACCCATGAAAGGTATGTGGTTAGTCAGACCTGCCCATCACTTCAAACTAACCCTTAAATCCAGCCCACAACACTATAAAGACTTGGGGAACAATAAGTCCCACCAAACATCCTGGATCTAGATCGCAGCAGACCTCTGTCTGCGATACATACCTGTCATTTACAATAAAGCCAGTTGCCCCGTCACAATAAAATATATATAATACATATATATTACATTTGCCATCAGATGTGACATAAAGTGAACGCTCAAATTGCTACACATTTCAATCCATTGATATTGGATTTAGTATTTGGCTCTTAATTAGTTGATTATTGAGATGATTTTATTTTTAACTAATGAGCAGAGTGTCAGTTTCATTACTAAAACAAAGGCTTTCATTTTTTTTGCATCAATTCCACAAAATGAACAAATAACATTTGCTCAGCGCAGAATATTAATATCATCTCCTGTCTATTCTAATTATAACTACCGTAAATCACCTTCTGCACATTGGACTTTTCATAATCTAAGTAGATCTTCTTCTTTTAAACTATTTTTTTTTAAAAATATTTTTAATGAATTTGGGAATAATCTTCGTAACATGACCATAAACAAAATAGAATATGAGGGAAGGGAAGAAATGGATCCTGAGTAAGGGAAAAGGAGTAGAGAAGGGGAGAAAAGGTTACATACGGGGGGTAAACAATAATCACACCCACAAATGAAAATATAACCAGGGCAGGCCAAGTCGTCCTTAGCACGACCTTGTTTTTCTTACTTCTCGAAGACACTTTTGGTGGTTCTGCAGACCTGCCTCCTGACTGAAGACGTCTGACACATTACATACTTCCTATAGTTTGTGAAAATGACACCTCTAATTCCTTTCTCGCTATCTTCAGGCAGGCAGGAGCTTGTATTTTTTGTATAATATCAAGTGTTAATTGCTTTCTACTTTACGTTGGACTGTGAAACTTTACATTTTTATTTTTTTAGTTCTCTGAAACTACTGATTTACACAGTATTCCTAACACCACTTATTTGGTCAGGTACAGATTACTTTTCTTGTGACTGTCTCCATCGATCAGCCACTGACAGATGACGTGACTATTATGGATTACCTGACACCTGTCAGGGGTGGGATGTATTGGTCAGTAAGTGAACAGTCAGTTCATGTGATGAAAGTAGGAAAAAAATAAGCAAGAGTGAGGATTTGGGCGAATCTGACAAGGATCAGATGACTATGCTGGTGACCTCAGCAAGACCCGACAGAATCTAGAACGGTCTGAAAATGGACGAACCAGTGACCGGGTCATAGGCGCCCAAGGCTTAATAATACACATACAATCATAACCTGCAGTATTCAAAGGATCTATGTTACTACTGTTTGGACTTTCTCCTATGATCTCTGCTGCTAGACGACACAGTGCTTGCACTTTTGATGGCATTGGGAGATGCAGGTGTAGTCCTGTGTTACAATAAAGTGACTGGGACATCTGCACATGGCCAGCCAGACTGGGTTTCTGATCTTCCGCAGGTTGCTGCTTATGTGTTACAAGCAGCTCTCTACTGTGAGCTTTGGACATGGCCTCACACTATTCAAACCCCGATCTACTTCTTCCAGCTGCCAGTTCTAGTTTGTACCTACCCTGAACTTTTACTTGACTGGTCCTAGTATCCCATATTTTCTGGGGTTTATTTTTTGACCTTGACTTGTATTTTGGCTTTCCAACTGTTTCTTGATCTCATCTCAGACTTGGATCTTTTGGGTACCACCTAGCTTGACCAGCCTTCTCACTGCCAGCCCGCTTCACCAGCTGCTAGCCACTCCATGGACTTTTTCATGGGGCCCTACAGATCCCTATGTAGGGGCTAAAGGATGAAGACCAGGGATTCCCCTGGGAGCTGCTAAACATAGTGGCATGTGCAAAGCCTGTCAGTGGAAGCCTTAAGAACATTCAGTGTATCGTTGCATTCTTCTGCTAATGTCTTGGTACCAGGTACTACAGAACACCTTTAGAGGTTTTGGAGACTCCTTACATTGAAAGATACGATCTCCTATTTCTACATGATACTGATCTACAATACGGTTGTTTTGTGAAGGTAACTTATCCACTTATGGCAGCTGTTTATGGTTTCTGTATGAGTATTAACGAGGATCTCGTATAAATGTTGCTATTTTCCTTCATTCCTGCGCCTCTCTCTTCCTGAGATTTGTCTCTCTCATGCCTGTATATAAATCTAGTGTTAGACAAGTTGGCATGCTCCTTATCTTTTGTCCATGGAAGCCTTCATGAGCACTATACCTTCATAGGTAAAAAACAAACCCCTAAATTTACATACAAGGATGGAAGGGCCATCTATCAGGAACAGAGAGGTGCAAGAGAAGAACATGCCAGATTCAGGAGACCTGCAGTCTTTCCATGAGGTTTACTTAACTATGGAGCATGACAGGTCCTGTCTCCTCTGGCTTTTGTGCTGTGCAGTGTAATGCTGTACCACTGCTACTGTATTATTGTGTTCAGGTCAATTAGACTTATAATAATAATAATATATTTATTCATGTAGGGTAGTATACATACCGGTACATCAGTAATGCTGTCCCCATTGAGGCTCACAATCTAAACATCCTATGCAATGTGGGAGGAAACGAGAGTACCCGGAGGAAACCCACGCAAACACAGGGAGAACATGCAAACTCCTTGCAGATGTTGTCCTTGGTGGGAATTGAACCCAGGACCTCAGCGCTGCAGTGCTAACCACTGAGCCACCATGCCGCCCTTATTATGAACATTAACAGTCTTTCCAATAAAGTGTAATGCTGCAGTACTCTAAGTACTCTGAAAAAGTTACCATCCAGTTGTATCAATATGAGTTTCAGTAATCTTAGACGATTGACCATCTCGTTCAATTTGTGTGTCACCTGCACTGGCATTGTGCCAACAAAAAGCACGTCAGTGTGTTTCCCCAATTCTAATCTAAAGTTCTTTTTAACCCCTTAATGCCCAGGCCAGTATGAGCCTTAATGGTGTTGTCCACTAGGAAAGTGGGTTACAAACTCTATAAAATACCCAAAATGGATGCAACATGTAACATAGTAACATAGTTTTTAAGGTTGAAGGAAGACTTTTAGTCCATCTAGTTCAACCCATAGCCTAACATGTTGATCCAGAGGAAGGCAAAAAAAAACCATGTGGCAACACTAAGCTCCACATTGGGGGAAAAAATTCCTTCCTGACTCCAGATACGGCAATCAGACTAATTCCCTGGATCAACGCCCTATCAAAGAATCTAGTATGTATAACTGATAATATTATAGTTTTCAAGAAAGGCATCCAGGCCCTTCTTAAATGTTAGTAGTGACTCCCTCATTACAACAGCATGTGGCAGAGAGTTCCATAGTCTCACTGCTCTTACAGTAAAGAATCCGCGTCTGTGATTATGATTAAACCTTCTTTCCTCCAGACGTAGAGGATGCCCCCTTGTCCCAGTCTCAGGCCTAAGAGTAAAGAGATCATTAGAAAGGTCTCTGTACTGTCCCCTCATATATTTATACATTATTATAAGATCACCCCTACGCCTTCGTTTTTCCAAGCTAAATAACCCCAAGTTTAATAACCTGTCTTGGTATTGCAGACCCCTTAGTCCTCTAATGACTTTTGTCGCTCTTCTCTGGACCCGCTCTAGTTCAGCTATGTCTTTCTTATACACCAGAGACCAGAATTGTACACAGTATTCTAAATGTGGTCGCACTAGTGACTTGTATAGAGGTAAAATTATGTTCTCCTCATGAGCATCTATGCCTCTTTTAATGCATCCCATTATTTTATTTGCCTTTGCAGCAGCTGCCTGACACTGGCCACTAAATGTGAGTTTGTCATCTACCCATACACCCAGGTCTTTTTCAGTGATAGTTTTGCCCAGTGTTTTACAATTAAGCACATAATTATACCTTTTGTTTCCTCTGCCCAAGTGCATGACTTTATATTTATCCCCATTAAAGCGCATTTGCCATTTAGCAGCCCAAGCTTCTAGTTTACATAAATCCTCCTGTAATATAAAATTGTCCTCCTCTGTATTGATTACCCTGCAGAGTTTAGTGTCATCTGCAAATATTGAGATTCTACTCCGTATGCCCCCTACAAGGTCATTAATAAATATATTAAATAGAAGCGGGCCCAACACTGACCCCTGTGGTACCCCACTGTTAACTGTGACCCATTCTGAGTGTGTTCCATTAATAACCACCCTTTGTTTCCTATCACTAAGCCAGTTCTTAACCCACTATTTTCCCCTATCCCCATTGCCCTCATTTTATGTATCAACCTTTTGTGTGGCACCGTATCAAAAGCTTTTGAAAAGTCCATATACACCACATCCACTGCATTTCCTTGGTCCAGTCCAGAACTTACTTCTTCATAGAAGCTTATCAGATTAGTTTGACAGGAACGGTTCCTCGTAAAACCATGTTGATAATGGGTCATGAGGTTATTTTTCTTCAGATACTCCAGTATAGCATCTCTTAGAAAACCCTCTAGGATTTTACCCACAGTAGCGGTCAAGCTTACTGGCCTATAATTTCCAAGTTCATTTTTTGTCCCCTTTTTGTATATTGGCACCACATTTGCTATACGCCAGTCCTGTGGTACAGACCCTGTTATTATGGAATCTTTAAATATTAAAAATAATGGTCTATCTATGACAGGACTTAATTCCTGCAGCACTCTGGGGTGTATCCCATCCGGGCCCGGGGATTTGTCAATTTTAGTGATTTTTAGACGATGCCGTAATTCCTCTTGGGTTAAGCAGGTGACATTTAATTGAGACACCATTTCACCCAGACTATTTTTAAAGGGGCCATCACCATCATTTTTTAGTTTATTACTATTTATGTAGTTAAAAAATATTTTGGGATTCTTTTTACTTTCTCTGGCAATGAGTCTCTCTGTCTCAATCTTTGCTGCCTTGATTTGCTTTTTACAAATGTTATTTAATTTTCTGTATTTATTTAATAATGCTTCATCACTACCTACTTGCTTTAATTCCCTAAATGCTTTCTTTTTGTCACATATTGCACTTCTTACCGCTTTATTTAGCCATAGTGGTTTCCTCCTATTTCTAGCATGCTGATTCCCATAGGGTATATATTGTGCACAGGTCCTATTCAGGATGCTAATAAACATCTCCCATTTGTGTTGTGTACTTTTATGTCTAAGGACATCGTCCCAATTTATTGCACTAAGATCATCTCTCAACCGTTGGAAATTTGCCTTCCTGAAGTTTAGTGTCCTTGTAGCCCCTCTACTACACGTCTTAGTAAAGGATACTTGAAAGCTTATTAAGTTATGATCACTATTACCCAAATGACCTCCAACCCGTATATTTGATATGCGGTCTGGCCTGTTGGTTAAAATTAGGTCCAGCAGTGCCCCCCTTCTTGTTGGGTCCTGAACCAGTTGTGAAAGGTAATTGTCTCTCATAGTTTTCAAAAACTTATTACCTTTGCTGGAACTGCAGGTTTCTGATCCCCAATGTATTTCAGGGTAGTTGAAGTCCCCCATAATAATGACTTCTCCCTGAGTCGCTGCTTGATCTATTTTTTCCCCCTCCCCTTATCTCCACCCACAGGGACTCTACATTTCCATTAGATTCACCTATATTATCACGCAGGATGGGTTTTAAGGATGATTTTACGTATAAACATACACCTCCTCCTCGCCTATTTGTGCGGTCATTTCTGAAAAGACAATAGCCCTGTATAGTAACAGCCCAGTCATGGCTCTCGTCCAGCCAAGTCTCCGAAATCCCCACCATGTCATAATTATTTTCCAACAAAATCAATTCTAATTCCTCCCTTTTGTTGGTGAGGCTTCTGGCATTAGTGAACATGCACTTTATGCATCTCTCTTTACCTCTCTTCCTTCCTACTAGATTGACTGTTCTAACCCCACCCCCCATGCCACCCCCAATTTTATTACTTGTGCCCAGGTTACTATTTACACTATCTTCCCCTCCTACACAATGAATACCCTCCCCCCCAATCCCTAGTTTAAACACTCCTCCAACCTTCTAGCCATTTTCTCCCCCAGCACAGCTGCACCCTCCCCATTGAGGTGCAGCCCGTGTAAATCCCTAAAAAAAAATTGTGTATTAGATATGTATTAAATTTGTTTACAATTAAAAAAATAAAATATATACAGCATGTTGGGCGGCATGGTGGCTCAGTGGTTAGCACTGTGATGGCTCAGTGGCTAGCACTGCACTTGTGGCTCATTGGTAGCACTGTAGCCTTGCAGCGCTGGGATCCTGGGTTCAAAGCTCACCAAGGACAACATCTGGAAGGAGTTTGACATGTGGGAGGAAACCCAGTAAACATGGGGAGAACATACAAAGACATACTGATAGGATGTTTAGATTGTTAGCCCCAATGGAATTAAAAGCGCTGTATAAATGAATAATAATAATTATTATGTACAATGAATGATTCAAACCTCAAGAAGGCAAAAAATAGACTAAAAACGAGCGTCCCTTAGCTCTGGTGCTGCATGTTATTTTAGAATACCCTAAACAGATTCCCTATGCATTGATACTACTTGAACGCACAGTTTGGCACCATTATTGCTAAATGAAAATGGCATTTAGCATCCAGGACGACTCTACCTAAACTGCCCTTTATGTCCCAATAATTCTGATAATGTGGATGAACCTATCATGCTCCGATATAAGTCATAGACAGAAGACCGAGAATGCTCCACTGGTTAAATAGAGATAATTACATAGAATCTGTCATTAAACCAATAAAAATGGATACTTCTCTTTTGCCATTGTTGACTTGATTGCCTTGACACGTTTCGACAATAATATGGTTTATCGGGGAAACAGATACTTGGCAGAGGAATGAAGAGGATCACAGGCCCATCATGTTGTTTCTGCTGGGGATAATATCCTGGATGTTTAGATTGTGAGCCCAATGGGGACAGTGATGCAAATGTATGTAAAGTGCTATGGAATCAATAGTGCTATATAAATGAATAAATATTATTATTACTTTATAAAGGCCCGCTCTGATGAGGATGGACGCTGGACACCGCCCCCAATCAATAGTATTCATTTAAAGTAATTGTCCTTACCAGGCACTGCTGCCAAGTATCAGCCCCCTGATGAACCATAGTATTGGGGAAATGCATTGAGGTAACAAGGACAAACCATCTGTATCCATTTTTATTGGTTTAATGATATATTCTATCTAATTATCTCTGTTTAACTAGTTCCATGGAGAAAAGGGTTTAATCGCACTGCCGTATGTATCATAGTCTTGATGCAGACATCCTGGACAGTGATTTGTCTATGCGTTTTGAAGATGAATAGCTCCTTCTTCAGGCACCGATCACATTGTTGGAGAGCCGTAGGAGCGGTATAAATACAAGCCATAATTTGAAAAAAAGGCACACACATTATGGATTTGCAGATAATCAGCTAATCCATTACAAAATTAACAGAAATATATATATATATATATAAGAAATGACTACAACATACATGCCAGGCAGATCCCATATGTTTGTTGTCTCAAGGTCCAAGAGAGGCATCGGCAGTGCCGATACATTGTTTGCTGCATGGGCTTTTTGATAGTTATGTGGCAGGCAAGGGAAAAGACTGAATTAGTAATAAACTGCTTCTGTCTTCTCCCCTGGGTTTCCGGCAGTGTCTGACGGCTGTGACGGAACTGCTTCCTGTAGATTGCTAATCTTGTTTTTTTATCTGGTTAAAGAACTTTTGTTATTCTGTAATGTGGAATCGCATTGGTGTGCACTGGCGCTGTAGCACAAATCTGTCAGACATTTGTAAGAAGGGTTATATGCAATGTTCAGTGATTATTGTGAAAGAGGGCCTCCAGACCCACAAAAATCACAGTAGGAGCCTACAAACTAAACGCAGATGTTCTCCTTGGGTATACTCCAACCTGGTACCTTTTTGCATTGCAGCAATCAACACAGACCAGTAAATGACCCCCAAAATCTGGGAATTTGATTGTGATATTCAGATTATTACTCTTGTCAGGTACCATGAAAAAAAAAATCACTAGTGTTACCAATTTAAACGGTGTCACATTGACCCTATAGTACCAGATAAGGGTTAAGGGACTAAAGGGAACTGTTCTGCTGTGGGAAATAAGTGGGATTAAGATTAGTACTTCTAAAACCTCTCAGGCCAAAAATAAGGACAATAAGTAATTGCAGTCCTGCAGGTCAGTAGATATCAGTGCGGTGAGTATGGAATGCCGGCTGCGATGACCTTACAGATACTAAATGTCCTTTGAAGTAATGTTTTGCAAGGGAAATAGTCTCTGGCTACATAAAGATGTCACTCTGCTTTAATTAGGCTCATAATTGCACATAAAACCTCCGACCCGGTTTAAACAGCAGGACATGTTATTTTACTTCTGCATAAATTCCCCATCCCCTTCTCTGTGCTCTGCTGGTTAACAATAAATTTGTGACCCCTGTGGCTCTAATGTTTGGATGTTTGAGTAGAAATCTACTCCAAAGTAGACATTTCATGCATTATTAAAGGGGATGTTCATAATTTGGAAAAATTACTTTTTTCTAGAAACCAACATTTTTTCTTAAAGATTGTGTCTTGTATTGTAGCTCCACTCCTGGTTTTGTCCTTACGAATAATGAAGTAAAAGACTCGCCAAATACTCAACGTGTGCCTATGGCCTCATTCTATATGTTCAAGGGTATTTGATGGTGGAAGAGTCTTAAATGTTTTTCTTTAAAAGGTTATTCTTAAGATGTCTCTCGAGCGATGAGAGCTATGCAGTCCTCCTTACTTCCTGGTTTCTGGAAGGGTGGGTTCTCCTCCTTGAGTGACAGTTTTTGTGAACAACACAGCTCTAGTGTTAGTAGATCTATAAAGCTTAGTAAATGTTCTGTTGTAAGGGTGCTTTCACATTGCAATTTTGCCAGGCAACCCGATCAGCTTGAGCGGTCATGTGACTGATCAGCTGATCAGGGTTGTCACATGACCGCGCGGTTTAAATCTCCTGCCCGCCGATCAATTTTGGCAGGCGTGGATTTAAACCGCTCAGCTGATTGGTCACATGACTGGCATCAGCTGAGCGGTTTAAATCCCGCGCCTGCCAAAATTGATCAGTGGGCGGGAGATTTAAACTGCGTGGTCATGTGACAACCCGATCAGCTGATCAGTCACATGATTGCTCAGCTGATCGGGTTGCCAGGCAACGCCAGGTCCTTAAGCTCGGGAGCGAGTCTGTGCGGGACACCGCCAGAGAGGTGAGCATGTTTTTTTGTTTTTTTTTTGTTTTTTTTTACCCTTTGTATAGTTAATTTCACTTACGCAATGTATATATATACATTGCGGAAGTGAAATTAAAGGGTAACAGAGTGGATTTTAGTGTACGAGCATGCTCAGTACACTGAAATCGGGTCCGAGAAGAGACCCGATTTTTGTTGGACCCGTGCTTCATAGGCCCCCATGTTAAAGGCCGTAGATCATGTCAGATCCGATTTGGTCCGCTGTGCCCCAAATCGGAACAGTCTCCGATTTTGGGCACAGCAAAAAATTGGACAGAATCGGATCTGACACAAATTGGATCGCATTAAGGCCAAATCCGATCCGATGCCCATAGGGATACATTGGGGCCAAATCGGATCCGTGGCTGTCCGTTTTAGAACGGACAGCCACGGATTGGCAAAAACGCAATGTGAAAGCACCCTAAGGGCTGGTGATTTTGCAAGATTTATAACAGTCGGTTATCAGAACTTGAAAAGGTAGAGGGAGGGTTATGAGCAGCTGTTGTAAAGAAATCAACAGGCTGGAGAGAGCTGTCTGGTATGTTAGGAGTTAACCCTCTCCTGGAATTTACTGCACATGCATTCTTATATAATGCACAGCTGACTTTCATGGAGCCTATGTAAGATAAATGCTCTCATTGAAGGGAAATGAAAGCAAAGAGAAAAAGCAAATCAATTGCAAACTTGCTTATTTTCAAGCAAACTAAAGCAATTTAATAACAGAGTCAGAATCAGAGACACCTTTGACCCACTCTCCTCACAGCCTCCCCTCTCGCCTATACTGCCCTCTCCTTCCACCAGCTGCTTCCCCCCATAACTGAGGATCAGCTCTCCTCCCTTCTGTCAATATCACACCTCACCTCACCACCAGCACCCACAACCCACTCCCATCCCATCTCATTCCCAACCTCACCTCTGTTATCATCCCAGCCCTATCTCATATTTTTAACCTATCACTTACCACTGGCACCTTCCCCTCAGCCTTCAAACACGCCCTGATCACACCCATCCTCAAAAAACCCTCCCTCGACCCCACAACTGTCTCAAACTATCGCCCCATATCTCTCCTCCCTTTCGCCTCTAAACTACTTGAACGACTTGTACACTCAGAGCTGTCCTCTCACCTCTCCTCCTGCTCCCTCTTCGACCGCCTGCAATCTGGCTTCCGACCCCTGCACTCCACTGAAACTGCTCTGACCAAAGTCACCAATGACCTACTGACTGCCAAAAGCCAAAACGTCACTATTCTGTCCTCCTCCTCCTCGACCTATCCGCTGCCTTCGACACCTTTGACCACTGCCTTCTACTTCAGATCCTGGAATCTCTTGGTATCATGGACCTTGTTCCCTCTTGGATCTCATACTTAACGGACCGGACCTTCAGCGTCACCCACTCCCACACCTCCGCATCACCCTACCCCCTCTCTGTATGGGTCCCCCAGGCCTCGGTTCTGGGACCACTACTCTTCTCAATCTACGCTCTCGACCTTGTGCAACTCATTGAGTCCCACGGCCTCCAGTACCACCTCTATGCCGACAACACCCAAATCTACCTGTCTGGACCTGACATCACCTCCCTACTATCCAAAATTCCACAATGCCTGTCCGCCATTTCATCCTTCTTCTCCGCTCGCTTCCTTAAGCTGAACATGGACAAATCTGAGTTCATCATCTTCCCTCCAAGCCGCTCCCCCTCACTACCCAACCTATCCATTGTCGTCAATGACTACTCTCTCTCCCCAGTCCCCCATGCTCGGTGCTTGGGGTCATCCTCGACTCTTCCCTCTCCTTCAAGCCCCACATCCAGGCCCTCGCCACCTCCTGCCGTCTCCAGCTCAAAAATATCTCCCGAATCCACACTTTTCTTTACCACGACACTGCTAAAACCCTTATTCACGCTCTCATCATCTCCCGCCTCAACTATTGCACTTTCCTGCTCTCTGGCCTCCCTGCTACCTCCCTTGCACCTCTCCAATCTATCCTAAACTCCGCTGCCCGTCTAATCCATCTGTCCTCCCGCTACTCCCCTGTCTCTCCCCTCTGCCAAGCCCTTCATTGGCTCCCTGCTTCTCAGAGATCCGGTTTAAAACATTAACCATGACCTACAAAGCCATCCACAACCTGTCCCCTCCATACATTTCCGACATGGTCTCCCGATACCTACCCTCGCGCAACCTGCAATCCTCCCAAGAACTCCTCCTCTACTCCCCCATCATCTCCTCTTCGCACAACCGCATACAGGATTTCTCCCGGGCATCACCCATACTCTGGAACTCTCTGCCCCAACACATCAGACATTTCCAACCCTGGAAACCTTCAAAAGAAGCCTAAAGACCCACCTCTTCTGCCAAGCCTACAATGTCCTATGAGACCTGGTCCACTGCGCCGCCTCACAACCGCCACCTCCCCTTCCTGCTGTGTCCCCACCCGCCCCTCCTAGATTGTGAGCCCTCGTGGACAGGATCTTCTCCCCTATTGTATCTGTGCGACCAAATTGTCCACATTTATTGTACTTGTCCTTGTCTGCCTTTTAGCATGTAAAGCGCCATGGAATTTAATGGCGCTTATATAAATAAATAATAATAAATAATAACAGAATATTGCTTACATTTTACACAATAAAGTAACAATTATTTCTTGTATTTCCCGTTACAGGAGCTGCTTACAACTGATAACAGATTGTCCTGATAACATTCAGGAAGAGCTGGACCTGATAAGATCTCTGGGTTACCTGGAGGAGTTTGGGGTGAAAATCTTGCCATTACAAGGTAAGGGACACCAGTCGGGATGTAAAGTTGTTATAGCTACACATGTTTTTTTTTTTAATTTATTTATTTTTTATAAACTTTAGCAAAAAGTTACATTTTTATCTTGACACTTAACGTATCAGCACATTTTTTACATCTGGAAGTAGTGGTATCACTGTGTAATGGTTGTCACCCAGTAAAATAACTTTTTTAGGTAGAAATCCATTTTTACAGTCATGAGAAATCTAGTTTAGAAGTCATATGTAAATCCGGCAGTTCAGTGCCAGTTGATGGACGTATTAAGATATCTGTGTAGCTAAAACTAAACTGAAGGGCTTTCTCTGTCCTGTATGTCAGTTAAACAGTTCCTGGATTTTCACAAAACTTAATCTCATTTGATAATGTGATTCTCTATTTAGAAGAAATCACTCCACGGTGCCGGCCGCTTTCCTTATAATTTACTGTTCACTGTATGTTTGTAAATGTAATCCATAACTATCCACAAAGACTCCAAGACATTTTACGGTAAGTGGGTACAGGGCTGTTTCTCCTAACAGGAAGTGAAGGCATGGCCCTCTTTTTCTTTTTATGTTAAGTAGAGACCGCTCATTATCCCTCTAAAGGAAGTGGAGTGGGGCTTTATATGTTTACAGGAAGTGGGGTCAGGCTTTTTCTCATTACAAAAAGTGTGTCGGGCTTCTTCCATATTCAAGTGGAGCTAGGTATTTTCTTATTATGGGAAGTGGACCGGGCATTTTCTTATTATGGGAAGTGGACCGGGCATTTTCTTATTATGGAAGTGGACCGGGCATTTTCTTATTATGGGGAGTTGACAGGCATTTTCTTATTATGGGAAGTGGACCAGGCCTTTTCTTATTATGGGAAGTGGACCAGGCATTTTCTTATTATGGGAAGTGGACCGGGAATTTTCTCATTGCAGAAATTAGAAGACATGTTTTTTCTCTTTACAGAAAGTGGGACCCGGGCTTTTCGTTTTTACACAAAGTGGGGCCGGGCATTTTCTCATTACAGAAATTGGGACCAGGCCTTTTCTCATTAGAAGGAGTGGGGCTAGGGCCTTTACTTATTACAAGAAGTGGGGCTGGGCATTTTCTTATTGCAGAAATTGGGGCCGGGCTTTTTCCTATTACAGAAATTGGGGCAGGGCTTTTTCTTATTACAGGAAGTAGAGCCGGGCTTTTTCTTATGACAGGAAGTAGGGCCGGGCTTTTTCTATGACAGGAAGTGGGGACGGGCTTTTTCTTATGACAGGAAGCAGGGCCGGGCTTTTTCTTATGACAGGAAGTGGGGACGGGCTTTTTGTTATGACAAAGTGGGACTGGGCATTTTCTTATTACAGTAAATGGGGCTGGGCTTTTTCTTATTACAGTAAATGGGGCTGGGCTTTTTCTTATTACAGTAAATGGGGCTGGGCTTTTTCTTATTACAAGAAGTGGGGCTGGGCTTTTTCTTATTACAGTAAATGGGGCTGGGCTTTTTCTTATTACAGTAAATGGGGCTGGGCTTTTTCTTATTACAAGAAGTGGGGCTGGGCTTTTTCTTATTACCGTAAATGGGGCTGGGCTTTTTCTTCTTACAGTAAATGGGGCTGGGCTTTTTCTTATTACAAGAAGTGGGGCTGGGCTTTTTCTTATTACAGTAAATGGGGCTGGGCTTTTTCTTATGACAGGAAGTAGGGCCGGGCTTTTTCTTATGACAGGAAGTAGGGCCGGGCTTTTTCTTATGACAGGAAGTGGGGACGGGCTTTTTGTTATGACAGAAAGTGGGACTGGGCATTTTCTTATTACAGTAAATGGGGCTGGGCTTTTTCTTATTACAAGAAGTGGGGCTGGGCTTTTTCTTCTTACAGTAAATGGGGCTGGGCTTTTTCTTATTACAAGAAGTGGGGCTGGGCTTTTTCTTATTACAGTAAATGGGGCTGGGCTTTTTCTTATGACAGGAAGTAGGGCCGGGCTTTTTCTTATGACAGGAAGTGGGGACGGGCTTTTTCTTATTACAGGAAGTGGGGACGGGCTTTTTGTTATGACAGAAAGTGGGACTGGGCATTTTATTATTACAGTAAATGGGCTGGGCTTTTTCTTATTACAAGAAGTGGAGCTGGGCTTTTTCTTATTACAGTAAATGGGGCTGGGCTTTTTCTTATTACAAGAAGTGGGGCCGGGCGTTTTCTTATTACAGGAAGTGGGGCTGGGCTTTTTCTTATTACAAGAAGTGGGGCCGGGCGTTTTCTTATTACAGGAAGTGGGGCTGGGCTTTTTCTTATTACAGTAAGTGGGGCTGGGCTTTTTCTTATTACAAGAAGTGGGGCCGGGCGTTTTCTTATTACAGGAAGTGGGGCTGGGCCTTTAATAATTCTTTCATTTATCATTTTTCCAGTTTAACAGAAAAGCAGACAAAACAAGGTTACTGTTTCATAATGTTTTCTGAAGCCACATCACGTCGACCTCTGTGGGTCAAGTCAGCCCATAAGGGATCGTGGTGTGGGGCTGAGCTTTTGTTGTTAACAAAATGGGGCAGGGCCTTTTCTCTTTCCAGGAGGGTGGAGGTGGGGCATTATCTCAACAGGAAGTGGGATGGATTTTGTCTCTATTGGAGTCTTAGGTGGTTTGTATTTCTGCTTTTTTGTTCACTTGCATACAAGACTTAGAGAGGTGGGTTTTCAGATTGGGGGAGGTAAGACAATAATAAACACAATGCATATTGGGATGGGAGGAACCTATCATGCTGACCTGTTAGAGGCACCATCCATAAAGCATTGAGTGGATGGAATTTTGCTGATCAATGATAATCAGGACAGTTCCTGGACATATTGGACTGGCATGTGCACCAAATCAATTTAAGCTTGTTTCAGGGAGAAGGGGTGAGGGCACAAGATCTTTCTTTAGGTTTTATATGAAAGGACAGGGCCAGTTTAAGGCTTTTTTTTCTCTATTTATAGACCTTTGTCAGTACGTCCATCATTCTATATAGCGGCTGTGTTTTCATGGTCAGTTGACGGTCAGCACTTTTTCCTGTCGGTTCTGTCTCTTATCTTACACAACGGTAATTTTCCTCCATTACTGTACGATTCTTACTTAGCCTCAAGGTAAGTTTATAAGAAGCTTTCACTTGAACCTGGTGACATGAAAACATCTGTAAGCTCTGCTCACGTAGTCAGTCCAGGGCTCAGAAGCTTGTTTTATCACAGAGAAAGTGAATTTTCTCCATTATTATGCTTCAAAGTTTAGGCTGCAAGCGAAGAAATCCAAAGAGGGGAATGTGTGTGTATAATGGGCTGGACCCTGAGAAATGAGGCCACTGCTTCTAGGAAATTCCAGGGGCAAACGCTCTCCATGCTCTCTTCATGGAACTATGAAGTCTATTTCATCATTGTAAAAAGTAAAGGAAGAAAAGGAAAAAAAAAACAACACAGAGAATAAAATCATTAGCACAGCAAACACTAATACAAAAATCCTAGTGATCCAGAACAAATACTATTGCTATTATTGTTGGATTATTAATACAATTACAATAATTCATGTTACTGATATATATCCTTAAAAATATATATTACTTATATACAGTGATGCCTGAGGAAAGTCTTGTGTGGACTGAAACGTTGCATCATACACCTGTGGCCGAATAAAGGGGTCCACTTGGAATAAGTATAGAGTGTTGCCTGTTTTTTTTTTACTTATATAATGAATAAAAAATTATATATAACTTTTTATTCCATATATAAGAAATATATGTAAATATATTTAATTCTTTCTTCTATTAAATGGTTATTTTATTAATCTCTCATCTAGTAGTCACAATTATAAATGTTACAGTGAATCTGTCTTATGGATCAACCCCTCTAAGCTGTCTATATCAGCATGCAGGTCATAGAGAGTTGAATAAAATGATGCCTTGATATGTGTGATCCGATGTCTTATTCTACATTCTTCATTTTTCTTAATATGTAAATGAGCTGTTGAAGAGAAGCAACCAGCAGGTCTTAGTACTGAGATACTAAGTGCAATCATACCTTTACTTCAATGATTACATGTATGATTGCAGAGAAATCTATGCAGCAGAGGGACGGAGTGTGTAGCACATTATTATTAAAGGGGCTGAGTTTCTTTGTATTACAGCTTTGTTTGCTCTAAGCCAAGCCCTCCCTCCTCCCTGCTTGCGCTTTCTCCCTCCCTCCATCTCTCCTACTTGTGATTGTCACAAGCAGTAGAATGCCCCGAACCCTTCAGTCTTTACAAGTTGTTAATAATAATTATAATAATAATAAAAATGATTGTGTCTTTCTGGAACTGGGAGCACTCGTCTATACACCAGATAATCTTTTTCTGTGGACAATAATATTTATTTATTTATAGAGCACCATCAGGCTTGGACTGATAGGCGGGAGAGGCGGGACTTTTCCCTATGGGCCGTCCACTAGTGTGGTGCAGGGGCCGCCCGCTCCTCCGGCCGCAGCCCTGCTTTAAATCAATTGCCACCGAGCAGCCATGGCATGCAGGGGGCAGGGCCATGAATGTGAAGGGGCGGGGACGTTTCCCCAAAGCAGGGCGCCACTCACACCAATCAGGATGATAGGTGCAGATCCCAGGCCCTCCCACCATCTTCATCATATTTCTGTTCCTGCACTGAGCTGATCATGTGACCCCCTGATGCCTCCTCTCCATGTGACATCATCACAGGTCCTATATGTGAGTGTCATGTCTGTCTGTCTGAGTGTCTTTCTGTCTGTTTGTGTGTCTCTATCTCTACACAACACTATACAGTATATACAAGTGCACACTCCATGCTGTACTAGTGTGCCTACATTCTGTGTACATATATATATATATATATATATATATATATATATATATATATATATATATATAGTGTGGACCTGTATATACGGTATAGTGCTGTGTATACAAGATACACACCAGCACTCTAAGATGTGCATAGAGCCCGCAGTGTGTAATGTGCAGCATCACAAAGTTTTCCTGCGAGCAGAGTTTGCTTTCTGTTCTTCCCGATGCCTCCATGGATTCTATTCCTCACTGCACCCAGCACTGGACTTTCTGCCGCCACCTTTCATCTTTCCGCATCTTTAGGATCTGGCTATGTATATACCACAGCCTCCTGTCTATATAGCACATCCTCCTGGATATGATGGGTATAATTCTCCTGTCTACTGAGTGTAATCCTCAGTATCTGTATTATTCTGTATATACACTTCTCAGTACTACTTCTCCTGTCCTGTATAAATAAATTTGCTAAGTTGGCAGATGAGGGGGGTGTGAGTTCAGGTATAGCACTGCTGCAGCAGGGCATGTCCTCTGAAAGCCGAGGAGCGGCAGCTCCAGTAAGGGGGAAAACAGGAGAGCAGCGCAGGCCAGTTGCTGTTAGTGGGGGACTCAATTATTAAGCGAACAGATAGGGCAATCTGTCACTAAGACAGGGATCGTCAAACAGTGTGCTGCCTACCTGGCGCTAGAGTCCGGCACATCGCTGACCGGGTTGACAGATTACTGGGAGGGGCTAGTGAGGACCCAGCTGTCATGGTGCACATTGGCACAAATGACAACGTTAGAGGTAGGTGGAAGGTCCTTAAAGATGATTTCAGGGAATTAGGCTGCAAGCTTAAGGCAAGAACCTCCAAGGTAGTATTCTCTGAAATACTGCCTGTACCACGTGCCACACAAGAGAGGCAACGGGAGATTAGGGAGATAAATAAGTGGCTCAGGAATTGGTGTAGGAAGGAGGGGTTTGGGTTCCTGGAGAACCGGGCCGACTTCTCTGTTCGCTACAGGTTCTATGCTAGGGACGGGCTGCACCTCAATGGGGAGGGTGCAGCTGTGCTGGGGGAGAAAATGGCTACAAGGTTGGAGGAGTGTTTAAAATAGGGATTGGGGGGAGGGTATTCATTGTACAGGAGGGGAAGATAGTGTAAATAGTGACCTGGGCATAAGTAATAAAATTGGGGGTGGCATGGGGGGGTGGGGTTAGAACAGTCAATATACCGTATATACTCGCGTATAAGCCGACTTTTTCAGCCCAAAATTTGGGCTGAAAAGTCCCCCCTCGGCTTATACGCGAGTATATGTATATATATACAGCCGCAGCCCGGAGGTATACAGGCCCCCCCCCCATCAAGCTCCAGGGCCCCCCCCTTGAGCGGCGTCCTGTAAAGGAATATCATACTTACCAGTCTCCTGTCGCGCCGTCCGCAGCTGCCGACACGCGATCCCGGGCTTCATTCAGTGAGGTGTACTGAGAAGACCTGTGGTGACGTCAGAGGGGGGGCGTTCCCGGGGCGTTCCCAGCGCTGATTGGCTGTTCGCGGTCATGTGATATGTATCACATGACCGCGAGTGCCCGGGAACGCCCCTCTGACATCACCACAGGTCCTGTCAGAAGAGACCTCACTTGGAACTGGGGATCGCACAGCGGCAGAAGGCGTCGGACAGGTGAAGTATTCATTCTTTTTTATTTTTCAGACCTCAAGGGGGGCCCTGGAGCTTGATGGGGGGGGCCTGTATACCTCCGGGGCTGCGGCTGTATACAGCCCTGGGGCTGCGGCTGTATACAGCCCTGGGGCTGCGGCTGTATACAGCCCTGGGGCTGCGGCTGTATACAGCCCTGGGGCTGCGTCTGTATACAGCCCTGGGGCTGCGGCTGTATACAGCCCTGGGGCTGCTGCTGTATACAGCCCTGGGGCTGCTGCTGTATACAGCCCTGGGGCTTCTGCTGTATACAGCCCTGGGGCTTCTGCTGTATACAGCCCTGGGGCTTCTGCTGTATACAGCCCTGGGGCTTCTGCTGTATACAGCCCTGGGGCTGCTGCTGTATACAGCACTGGGGCTGCTGTATACTACCTAAGGGCTGCTGTATACTACCACTGGGGCTGCTGTATACACCACTAGGGCTGCTGTATATACCTCTGGGGCTGCATATACCTCTGGGGCTGCATATACCTCTGGGGCTGCATATGGGGCTGCATATACCTCTGGGGCTGCATATACCCCTGGGGCTGCATATGGGGCTGCATATACATATGGGGCTGCATATACATATGGGGCTACATATGGGGCTGCATATACCTCTGGGGCTGCATATGGGGCTGCATATACCTCTGGGGCTGCATATGGGGCTGCATATACCTCTGGGGCTGCATATGGGGCTGCATATACCTCTGGGGCTGCATATACCTCTGGGGCTGCATATACCCCTGGGGCTGCATATGGGGCTGCATATACATATGGGGCTGCATATACATATGGGGCTGCATATACCTCTGGGGCTGCATATGGGGCTGCATATACCTCTGGGGCTGCATATGGGGCTGCATATACCTATGGGGCTGCATATACCTCTGGGGCTGCATATGGGGCTGCATATACCTCTGGGGTTGCATATACCTCTGGGGCTGTATATACCTCTGGGGCTGCTGTATACTACCACTGGGGCTGCTGCTGTATACTACCACTGGGGAGGCTGCTGTATACCTCACTGCTGGGGGTTGTATACCTGTGCTGGAGTCCAACCTCGGCTTATACGCGAGTCAATAAGTTTTCCCAGTTTTTGGGGGCAAAAGTAGGGGGGTCGGCTTATACACGGGTCGGCTTATACACGAGTATATACGGTAGTAGGAAAAAATAGAGGTAAAGAGAGATGCATAAAGTGCATGTACACTAATGCCAGAAGCCTCACCAACAAAATGGAGGAATTAGGAATAATTTTGTTGGAAAATAATTATGACATGGTGGGGATATTGGAGACATGGCTGGATGAGAGCCATGACTGGGCTGTTAATTTACAGGGCTATTGTCAGTTCAGAAATGACCGTACAAATAAGCGAGGGGGAGGTGTCTATTTATACGTAAAATCTTCCTTAAAACCCATCCTGCGTGATAATATATGTGAATCTAATGGAAATGTAGAGTCCCTGTGGGTGGAGATAAGGGGAGGGGGAAAAAATAATAAATTACTGATAGGGTTTTTATTTATAAGTCTCCAACAATAATGGAAGTGGAGGAGAATATCCTCATAAAGCATATAGATGAAGCAGCGACTCAGGGAGAAGTCATTATTATGGGGGACTTCAACTATCCTGAAATACATTGGGGATCAGAAACCTGCAGCTCCAGCAAAGGTAATAGGTTTTTGACAACTATGAGAAACAATTATCTTTCACAACTGGTTCAGAACCCAACAAGACGGGGGGCACTGCTGGACCTAATATTAACCAACAGGCCGGACTGCATATCACATTTACGGGTTGGAGATCACTTGGGTAATAGTGATCATAAAATAATAAGAGTTCAAATATCCATTAGTAAGATGTGTAGTAGAGGGGCTACAAGGACACTAAACTTCAGGAAGACAAATTTCCAACGGTTGAGAGATTATCTTGGTGCAATAAACTGGGAGTTTGTCCTGAGACATAAAAGTACACAAAGCAAATGGGAGACGTTTTTTAGCATCCTGAATAGGACCTGTGCACAATATATACCCTATGGGAATAAGCATGCTAGAAAAAGGAGGAAACTACTATGGCTAAATAAAGCTGTAAGGGGTGCAATACGTGACAAATAGAAAGCATTTAGGGAATTAAAGCAAGTAGGTAGCGATGAAGCGTTAAATAAATACAGAGAATTAAATAACATCTGTAAAAAGCAAATCAAGGCAGCAAAGACTGAGACAGAGAGACTCATTGCCAGAGAAAGTAAAAAGAATCCCAAAATATTTTTTAACTACATAAATAGTAAGAAACTAAAAAATGATTGTGTTGGCCCCTTTTAAAATAATCTGGGTGAAATGGTGGATGAGGATGAGGAAAAAGCCAATATGCTAAATGACTTTTTTTCAGCAGTATTTACACAAGAAAATCCCATGACAGACAACATGATCAGTGATAACAAAAACTCTCCATTAAATGTCACCTGCTTAACCCAGCAGGAAGTACGGCATCGTCTAAAAATCACTAAAATTATACTACGTTATGAGATTTCCCAATGTATGTTCTTTTGTACACAACCTAATTGATAAAGAGACCATTGTTATAAAATCTCTGGGGGGGCTCTTTTATCCCCCCTTCAGCTGTGTACCACGGTGCTCAGAGAAGGGTTACCATATTTTATTGTAGTGTTCTAGACTATGAATAAGAGACTGGATGACCCTACTTCGTAAGAGGGTGTATACGATTTTTGGTTGGTCATTCCCCAACCCTTATATATCTGTTGTTATTATTGGGTTTCATTACTTTGTACTTTCTGGTTGCAAATATATGTATACCTGTAATGTATTCAAAATTCAATAAAAAGAGATTAACCATAAAAATCACTGAAATTGACAACATCCCCGGGCCCGGATGGGATACACCCCAGAGTGCTGCAGGAATTAAGTACTGTCATAGATAGACCATTATTTTAAATATTTAAAGATTCCATAATAACAGGGTCTGTACCACAGGACAGCCGTATAGCAAATGTGGTGCCAATATTCAAAAAGGGGACAAAAACTGAACTTGGAAATTATAGTCCAGTAAGCTTAACCTCTACTGTGGGTAAAATCCTAGCGGGTTTTCTAAGAGATGCTATACTGAAGTATCTGAAGAAAAATAATCTCATGACCCAATATCAACATGGGTTTACGAAGGACCGTTCCTGTCAAACTAATCTGATAGGCTTCTATGAAGAATTAAGTTTTGGACTGGACTAAAGAAATGCAGTGGACGTGGTGTATATGGACTTTTCAAAAGCTTTTGATACAGTGCCACACAAAAGGTTGATGCATAAAATGAGAGTAATGGAGATAGGGGAAAATATGTGTAAGTGGGTTAAGAACTGGCTTAGTGATAGGAAACAAAGGGTGGTTATTAATGGAACACACTCAGAATGGGTCACATTTAACAGTGGGGTACCACAGGGGTCAGTGTTGGGCCCGCTTCTTTTTAATATATTTATTAATGACCTTGTAGGGGGCATACAGAGTAGAATCTCAATATTTGCACATGACACTAAACTCTGCAGGGTAGTCAATACAGAGGAGGACAATTTTATATTACAGGAAGATTTATGTAAACTAGAAGCTTGGGCTGATAAATGGCAAATGAGCTTTAATGGGGATAAATGTAAGGTCATGCACTTGGGCAAAGGAAATAAAAGGTATAATTATGTGCTTAATTGTAAAACACTGGGCAAAACTGTCACTGAAAAAGACCTGGGTGTATGGGTAGATGACAAACTCACATTTAGTGCCAGTGTCAGGCAGCTGCTGCAAAGGCAAATAAAATAATGGGATGCATTAAAAGAGGCATAGATGCTCATGAGGAGAACATAATTTTACCTCTATACAAGTCACTACTGCGACCACACTTAGAATACTGTGTACAATTCTGGTCTCCAGTGTATCAGAAAGACATAGCTGAACTAGTGCAGGTCATGAGAAGAGCGGCCAAGGTTATTAGAGGACTGAGGGGTCTGAAATACCAAGACAGTTATTAGAGGACTGGGGGGTCTGAAATACCAAGACAGGTTATTAAACTTGGGGTTATTTAGCTTGGGAAAAACAAGGCTTAGGGGTGATCTTATAATAATGTATAACTATATAAGGGGACAGTACAGAGACCTTTTTAATGATCTCTTTACTCTTAGGCCTGAGACGGGCACAAGGGGGCATCCTCTACGTCTGGAGGAAAGAAGGTTTAATCATAATCACAGACGTGGATTCTTTACTGTAAGAGCAGTGAGACTGTGGAACTCTCTGCCACATGCTGTTGTACTGAGTGAGTCACTACTAACATTTAAGAAGGGCTGGATGCCTTCTTGAAACTATAATATTCCAGTTATATATACTAGATTCTTTGATAGGGCATTGATCCAGGGAATTAGTCTGATTGCTGTATGTGGAGTCAGGAAGGATTTTTTTTTCCCCAATGTGGAGCTTAGTGTTGCCACTTGGGGTTTTTTTTTTTGCCTTCCTCTGGATCAACATGTTAGGCTATGGGTTGAACTAGATGATTTAAAGTCTTCCTTCAACCTTAAAACTATGTTACTTGTATACTGGGTGTAATCCTCAGGAAAAACATAATCCTAGGAAAAAATATATAGATTGTGTAAATACACATATTGTTTCCACACTGTAAAAATGAGACATTTCGCAAAAGATTAAAACATCTTTTGAGCCATTCTGCCGCGACAAGGCATATCTCAGATAGAGTGGTCCTACTCTACAGTTTTAAATTTTCACTGTGTCAAAAGACCTCAATAATAATACATATAAAGTGGACTATACAAAGCTATCACTCACCTTCACATATCAGACCTGCTTCCAAGGTGCCAGATCAGTGCAAGTGATATAAGGTAGCTCAGGCTGCAGATCAGAGACACTACAACTCACAGCATGCTCCATCACAGTCTGCAGATCCAGAGACACTACAACTCCAGCAGCTCCATCACAAAGTATAAAGATCCAAAGACACTTCAACCCCCAGAATGTTCCATCACACAGTCTGCAGATCCAGAAATACTACAACTCCCAGCATGCTCCATCAAACAGTCTGCAGATCCAGAAACACTACAACTCCCAGCAGAAGCAGAAGATGGAGGAAACTGAGGGAGGGTGAAATGATGAGTTGTGGCACACAGGACCTGCCTGGTAGAGTGACAGGGAGGGGATGTGAGGGGAGGGAGAGAAGGAGGGGGAGGGTTTAATTTAGAGCAAACGGAGAAACCCAGCCCCTTTTATGCTAATGTGCTGCACACTTCGTTCCTCTGCCGCACTTGTTTCCCGATGTTTGATAAGTTTTCTCTGCAATCATAAATGTAATCCTTGAAGTAAAGTTGGGATTGCCCTCAGTATCCCTGTGCCTGTAAGGCTTCACTTTATAGCCCAAAACCTGCTGGTTGGATTCCTTTAAGATCTATGTGCTAGACATAGATCTCCCAGAAAATCTGCCAGAATGAAGGAATTCAAACTATGTATATATTTATCATTTATTTATTTCTTTTGTGTGTACATGTGTACTGATAGTTTAAAGCATAACCACCGTTTAAATTTTTATTTAACAGTAATGTAGAGCAAGTGATTATAATACACTTTCAAATATACTTCATTAGAAAATTCTGGCTGAAAACCATTCATAAACCTTCAACAAGGTGTCCCCATTACACTGTGTGTGAAGCAGACATTTTTTATCACTCAGATCTGTCTTCAGTGAGTGCAGGGCATGTAACCATATAAGGGTCAAGAGGGCGTGACCTACAATGCTGACTGCAGCTCATGAGGAAACAGTGTATCCGATTAGTTGCGCATACATCACAGTTGCTAAGCAATGTCAGAAGTTCAGGATCACTGTAAACTCCTCTTTCCTTGCACAAGCTTCTCTGATCTGTCATCTGGCTCCACACAGTTCAGTCAGGATCTCTATTAACCCTTGTCTGCTGTCACATTGCTCCCTATTAGCCTGCTCTCAGAAGTAGTGATGGGCAAACCCGAACAGTAAAATTCTGGGTTTGTACGAACACCTAGTGGGTTTGCGCACAGATCTCAAACACTGGTTTCCCTGGGAAGTTCGTTTTACAGTTTGAGTCCAGGCGCTGTAAAAAAAGCAGATATTAATAAACATTATCATTATATTTACTGAAACTGCGGTGTGCGTCCTGCTGCCCTGGCCGCATCTACTTCTGGGGCCGCACATTAACTTCCGGGGATATGCACTTCACCGCTGAGAACCACTTCAGTTCTTGGCAGTGTTTGCAGTGATGTCAGGTCAGAGGTCACTCGAGTTCATGCGATGAATCAGAGCTGAACCTGCTCTGCTGAGCATTATATCAGAGAGCATTTTTGTTTGTAATTAAAGATGGGATCCCTAATGTGTTTTGTGTTTTATTAGTAAAAAAAATTTGTCTGAGTTGCGTGTTTTTTTTTTTTTAATGCTTACTAGAAATTTATCGTGGCCAGGTCTAATTTGGCTTTTCACCATGAATTTCAGGCTTAGTACCAGCTGACATTACAAAGCTGGTGTTAACCCATTATTACCAAGTGTGCCATCCCCACTAGGGCTGCTGAAGAGCCTGACAAAAGTGCCTGAATATAGCTCTATGATGAATGTGCCATTTTCAGGGGCAGCTGTGATTTTCAGCATGGGTGGCCCAGAACGCTTGGGCCTTAACATGCTGACAATACCAGCTCCAGCTGCCTATTTTACCTGGCTGGCAATCAAAAATGGTGGAGCTTAGCATATTTTTAATTATTTAAATAATTAAAAAAAACACATTGGCTTTCCTGTATTTTGATTGCCAGCCAAGGTGAAGTCAAGCAGTTGGGGTGTAGCTTGTAGCTCTCTGCTTTATCTGCACTGAGAATCAAACATACTGCAGAGCGCTATGTCATTTTTTTTAAACTATTTTTTTTACACTACTATGTGTGACGGACCCAACAGCCAATCACAGATGCTGTGACAGAGAATGGACGTCTGTGATTGGCAGTTGGAGTAACCTGGAATCTGCCATACATTCTAGGTGGTAGAATGTATGGGCTGATTTCAGGTTACTCCAGCAGCCAATCACAGATGTACACTCTCTGTGTCAGCGTTTGTGATTGGCTTTTGGGCCCTTCACAGATTGACAGACATTATAGTAATGTAAAATAAATGAATAATTTAAAAAAATTACTTGGCGCTATGACTTTTTGGTATTTTTGATTCTCAAAGCAGATAAAGTGGATGGCTATAGGCTGCACACTCAGCTACTGTGTTTACCTTGTTGGCAATCAAAATACTGGGAAGTATATGCGGCCGGGACAGCAGGATGCACGCGTGGGACCCAGTAAGTATGATGTTTGTTAATTATGTATTTTCTTTTACAGCCCTCCTCCAGCCCAATCCCATAACTGTAAAGTCCAAGCTCGGGGTTTGGACAAAATTTGAGTTACGTACGGCCCGAACTCTGACTTTACCAAAAGGTCGGGACGAGTTCGCCGATCTCTGGCATCAGTGGGGTTCGCCCATCACTACTCAGAAGCTGTGGAAATACACACACTGTGTGCAGGTGCTGGCCACTCCCACAGAACCATAAAATGCAGTTTTTAAAAGAGCCGCAGAAAAACGTGAGAAAATAAGTCATATGGCACAAAAAAGCTTGATCTTAGCTGCTATGTGACCCATCATTAACAACCAGTGCAGTATTGTTTTTATTGAAGAAAAAAAAAACAAATGACATTTACACTTTTAGTATTTATTATTGTGTTTGTCCCTTGAAGACCAGTACATTGCGATTCTCCGTTATTGCAATCCAGCGTTAAAATAAAAAAGACAGACATAGAAACAAATTAATCTCTTATCCTGAGGATAAGCCACAAGTTTTAGGTCAGTTGGGATCTCAGCACCTAGCCTATCAGCTATTGGAATAGGCAGTCATCGAGCACCATGCTCCGTTGCTTATATAGCTTCTTACTTTGGAAGCTGATTAACAAGAATATCGATTGTTGGACTCCCTACAATATGATATTCATGCTTTATCCTAAAAATAGGTCACATTTTTAAAGAGGATGTGTCTAGTTTTGTACCTGTTGCTACGGAGTATGAGCTTTTTTTGGGGATATTTTTGTTTTTTTTAAACCCACCAAACTGTTCCATAGATATGGGCCTTTTTGTTTAGTGCTAAGCATTGCTCACAGAATCCTCTGGGGTGGGTCTTCCGCCTGCTCTGCATAATAACTCTGGGCCACGCCCCCACGGTACAGACCATAGAAATTAGCACTATATAAAAAGACCTGTATCTCCATATAAAAATAAGTAAAAACTGGTTATATTTGTCTTGGTGAAGGGTCCTCTTTAGCAAGATAACTTTTTTAACCCCTCGGTGAAATCTGACATGTATGTATTACAGATGTGCACTCTTTTACTGCATGGATTGGTCTCAGGACCCAGGAGTAGTGAGTTCGGGTCACAACAAATTGATCTCTTAAATGCTGGTTGTTATAGGCTTTTAAGAGGTTTGGATTAGGGGGAGTGGCGCTTCAGTCACCCATAGCCATTTTATGGCAGCAATGGAGCTGCAAAAGGCCCTCATTTCTGCATGCTATACACCGATGAAGCATTGCCAGTGGCCAGATTTCAGGAGATTGGTAATTATACAAGTGACCAAATAAATGGCTTTGTGTTATGCTGTATAAGTGATCCTATGATTTCAGGGTCCCTGTTCCCAATAGGGACAAATTATTATTATTATTTTTTTTTTTTAAAGAACACAGAAAATATAAGTTTTACTCACCCATTTCCCAAAACGTAGCGAAACCTAAAGAATAACATATTTGTTATTGCCGTATAATTGTCCAAAGAGATAAAAATTAATATTGATCTGAAATATTGGAAAAAAACAAAATTGCAGCTATTTGGTCTCTTCATGTCCCCAAAAAATTCAAAGACAAATGGATTCTAATAAAGACCTGCAGCTTTCTTGCAAAACAAATAATCGTCATACAACACTTCCACCTGAAAGAGGGGACAGTTGTTCTTGAATGAGCCAGTACAGATGGGAGTAGCAATCCGATCTATTGCACTTGATTTAAATGCAATTATTCTATGGAGGAAACATTTGGAGGTTATGAAGTGGATGTCAGGCGGAGTTTATAACATGCGTAATCTGATCATGTGCTTCACCGGGTGCTGAATTACCCCTCAGTCACAAGTCACGTTCTAGCTCATCACTTACTGTCATACGGGAAAATGTATTCACAAGGAGGAGGAAATGGACAATATAAATCTAAAGAGAAGCCGAATCTGCCATCAGGTTTCTCGTTATTAAACTGCTATGTGCCTCCTAATGAGGATCCTAACGATCCGATATGTGCGCTCATGCATCCCGTCATATCTCTAAAAATGATCTTCTCAATGCTCTCCGGCAGAATACTCAGCGCTGAGTGGTCCGATGAGCATGCACAGAGCAAACTTGGTGCCTCTGATAAAATTAACATGACCCTATCATCAATCAAAAGTGGAGGGGCTGGCATTGCGAACTTAGGCTACTTTCACATTACGATTTTTGTAAAATCCGATGCTGTCCGATATAAATCGGACAGCATCGGATTCTTCTAATGCCTGGAATCGGGTGCCAAATAGACATCGATTCCGACAGAAAATAGGATGCCCGCCCTCCTGTCAGATCGCTCCCTGAGCTGTCACAGTCTCTCCCCCCGGTCCTCTCATCCCGTGTCTCCCCTCTTGGCCCCCGGTGCTCTCATCCCCTGTGTCTCCCCTCTTGGCCCCCGTGTGCTGTGTCTCCCCTCTTGGCCCCCGGTCCTCTCATCCCCTGTGTCTCCCCTCTTGGCCCCCGGTGCTCTCATCCCCTGTGTCTCCCCTCTTGGCCCCCGTGCTCTCATCCCCTGTGTCTCCCCTCTTGGCCCCCGGTGCTCTCATCCCCTGTGTCTCCCCTCTTGGCCCCCGGTGCTCTCATCCCCTGTGTCTCCCCTCTTGGCCCCCGGTGCTCTCATCCCCTGTGTCTCCCCTCTTGGCCCCCGGTCCTGTGTCTCCCCTCTTGGCCCCCGGTCCTCCCCTCTTGGCCCCCGGTGCTCTCATCCCTGTGTCTCCCCTCTTGGCCCCCGGTCCTGTGTCTCCCTCTTGGCCCCGGTGCTCTCATCCCTGTGTCTCCCCTCTTGGCCCCGGTGCTCTCATCCCCTGTGTCTCCCCTCTTGGCCCCGGTGCTCTCATCCCCTGTGTCTCCCCTCTTGGCCCCGGTCCTGTGTCTCCCCTCTTGGCCCCCGGTCCTCCCCTCTTGGCCCCCGGTGCTCTCATCCCCTGTGTCTCCCTCTTGCCCCGGTCCTGTGTCTCCCCTCTTGGCCCCGGTGCTCTCATCCCCTGTGTCTTCCCTCTTGGCCCCCGGTGCTCTCATCCCCTGTGTCTCCCCTCTTGGCCCCCGGTCCTCTCATCCCCCGTGTCTCCCCTCTTGGCCCCCGGTCCTGTGTCTCCCCTCTTGGCCCCCGGTCCTGTGTCTCCCCTCTTGGCCCCCGGTGCTCTCATCCCCTGTGTCTCCCTCTTGGCCCCCGGTCTTCCCCTCTTGGCCCCCGGTCCCCCATGTGTCCCCCTCCTCTCCTCCTCTCCTTCTCTCCTTTCTCACCTGTCCACGACTCCTGCACGGTCCCGCGCGTCTCCCGGTATCTTGCTGTTCTGTGCTGCCAGGACCTCTCGTGATGTCACAATCACATGACTGCCGGCTATTGGTTCCTGGCAGTCATGTGATTGTGACATCACGAGAGGTCTTATCAGCACAGATGGCAAGATACCTGGAGACACCGGAGACGCCGGGAGACGACGTGGGCCTCGTGGACAGGTGAGCATAGATTTTTTTTTTTTTTATTAACCCCTTAATTTACTTTTAGGAGCTATTTTAGTGTACTGAGCATGCTCAGTACACTAAAATCGGTCCGAGGAGACATAACATGTTTTCTCGGACCCTGCTCCATAGGGCCCCATGTCAAATTGATCGGGTCGGATCGGATGTGCACTAAATGCCATCCGATCTGGTCCGATCCGAATCTGTAAGATTTTATTTTCGGTGCAAAAATCGCAGCAAGCTCCGATTTTTGCACCGATAAAAAAATCGGACAGATTCGGATCGGACCAAATCGGATGGCATTTAGTGCACATCCGATTCGGTCCGATCCCCATAGGCCTGCATGGGGTCCGAAAATCGGTCCGATGCTGTCCGATTTTTTTCGGACAGCATCGGAAATGCAAAAATCGTAGTGTGAAAGCAGCCTTACAACAGTTGCTGAGGTTGGTCCATACATGCCCATCGGATCGCCCAGCGGTGAGCCTCAAGCAGGACACCAGTTTTTTAGAGCTGCTAAAATATAAATAAAAAATCAGTGTGGTGCTGTTCCTCTATCATTCCTTCTGGTACTCATAGAATCATTGAACGGTGGAGTTGGAAGGGGCCTCCTGAGTCATCTGGTCCAACCCCCTGCTCAAAGTGTCATACACATTGGTTGAATGTCAGATCTGAAACAGGACTGGTCAGCCATGTCCTGTGCATAGGGTCCTCCTGATTCTCCCAAAACCACAATATATACCGACCTCATAGATACATATATATTATACAAATTAATCATAGAATGTTAGACTTGCAAAGGACCTCCTGGGTCATCTGGCCCAACTCTCTGATCAAAGCAGGATTCAGTACATCATCCCAGACAGATGTCTGTCCAGACTCTGTGTGAAGACTTTCATTGAAGGAGAACTCACACCTCTCATGGCCGCCTGTTCCACTTGTTGATCACACTCACTGTCAAAAAGTTGTTTTTAACATCTAATCCTTGTCTCCTCCATTCAGTTTCATACCATTGCTTCTACTCTTTCCTTGTGCAAATGTGAATAAAGCTGATCCCTCTACAGTGTGACAGCCTTGAGATATTTGTAGACAGATTTTACTTATTTTAACCAATTTTCATAGGGCATCGTTTGCAGACCAAATACTGATTTGTTCACCCTTCACTGAACTTGCTCCTGTTTGTTGTGTTTTTTTTTTTTTTTTTTTGTTTTTTTTTTTAATGTGGTGTCCAGAACTGGATCACAGTATTGCAGATCTGGTCTGACCAAAGAGGAGTAGAGGGCAATAATAACTTCACGTGATCTAGATTGTATGCTTCTCTTAATACATCCCAGAATTGTGTTTGCCTTTCTTGCTGCTGCATCACACTGTTGACTCATGTTCAGTCTGTGATCTATTAGTATACCCGAGTCTTTTTCACATGTGCTGTTGCTTAGCCCTATTCACTGATTCTGTGTTTTTTTTTTTTTCTACATTTTTCTTGCCCAGTTGTAGGACTTTGCATTTCTCACTATTATAAGCGATTCTGTTGGTTGCTGCCCACTGTTCCAGTTTGTTTAGATCTTGTTGAATCCTTTCTCTCTTCTTTAGTATTATCTATCCCTCCTGGCTATGTGTGATCAGAAATTTTTATCAGTTTTCCCTCAATTCCTTCATCTAAATCAATGACAAAGATGTTGAACAACACAGGTCCCATGACAGAGCCATGTGGTACCCAATTAAGACATTCTTCCAACTGGATGTGCAGCCATTTATGACCACTCTTTGGGTCTGATCCCTAAGCCAGTTATGAATCCACCTAATCGTTGCTGTGTCCATTCCACACTTGGCCATTTTTTCAATAATATGGTCTGAGATACTGAACTCCCTCATCCATTAGAAAATCCAGCTCAACTCTATATGGGTCAAATCAGAACGAGATGGACTGTCCACACAGTGGGGTGTCAGGTTGCACCTTCTATTATACTCCATTTAGAGGAGAGTTTGTGAGGAGGATTGAGGGGCACGGCTGGATCCACAGCCACACTGCTCAGCCTCTCTGCTGCTTCTCTCTGTGTGCGATATATTGAATGAGAGAGGAGGACTCCCTCTCTGTGCAGTGTGTATTAGATACAGCTCATCTCCACCCACTAGCTCAGTGACAACTGAAAACTTAGGTTCATAGCCTGCAGAGGGGAAAAGCATTGAATAATAAGGCATACAGATCAAGTGGCCTGAAATAGGATTATTTTTCATGTATATACATGTCACATCTTATTTTGAAAAAAATGCAACAGATATGTTTTATAGGATGTGGAGAGCTGCAGGGACATTAATGTAAAAGTAATGTATATTGAGAAAATAACCTATTGTGTAAAGAAAGTTTTTATTCAATGTATTTTCAGTCATTTGTACATTTTTGGTCTTGTGTATCACATCATCTTTATTAATCTGCCATTTTTCACACTGACCACTAGGGCTATTTTAAACTCATACTTCCTGGCCTTTCAGAAAGCGTTTTCAACATTTTGTTTATTATCAGAGACAGCTGTCACGCTTGGGAGGTAAGGGAATCGGGTAACAGATAGGTGGATTGGGCAAAGGTGTGTCAGGAGAGCCCCTATCTACTATATAATCACCAATAATGATTGTTACAGACTTCCGGCGTTATGTCGATATCCCACAATGCACCGTGGTGCGATTTCGGGATAGCGACACAGGCGCCGGGAGAAAGTGACACCGGCGCCGCCGCTACCGTCAAGAGATCAGCGGCACTGGCTGCTGATCCCCTGACTGTAGCCGCCGGTCACCTCCTGCACCTCGGAGCGCGCCGCTGAAGCAGCCGGGAGCGGAAGTGCCCCGACCGCCATATTGGAACACCCAAGTTTCAGGTATTCCTATATGGTGGCCGGAATTCTAATCCCCCGTCAAAGCCGGGGTCACGCGCTGAGAGCGTTGATTGGTCACCGCCATAGGCGGCGAACCAATCGGCGCTCTTGGCACGTGATTTGAATCCCACTCCACTCTGCCAATGAGCGGAGCGGCATTCAAATCTCCCGCCAAGGCGGTCACCGCCTGCCAATCAGCGAGGCGCGATTTAAGTCACACGCTGATTGGTCGCCCCCATCGGCGGCGACCAATCAGCACCCTTGCCACATGATTTTAATCGCGCCTTGGCGCGTGATTTGAATCAACTCTCCCACCAAGGCGCAAGTCGTCTTGCTGATTGGTCGGCGCGCGGTCAGCACTGACCAATGAGCGAGGTGGCGCGGTATTGGCGGGAGATTTAAATCTGCCCACCAATACTGCTCAGCTGATTGATTGCGCGCTACTTGGCTCTCGATCAATCAACTGTGGGCAGATTTAAATCTCCCACCAATAAGCTGACTCAGTGGTTAGCACTATACTGTGGCTCAGTGGTTAGCACTGTATGGTGGCTCAGTGGTTAGCACTGTATGGTGGCTAAGTGGTTAGCACTGTATGGTGGCTCAGTGGTTAGCACTGTATGGTGGCTCAGTGGTTAGCACTGTATGGTGGCTCAGTGGTTAGCACTGTATGGTGGCTCAGTGGTTAGCACTGTATGGTGGCTCAGTGGTTAGCACTGTATGGTGGCTCAGTGGTTAGCACTGTATATGATGGCTCATGGTTAGCACGGATATGATGGCTCATGGTTAGCGCTGTAATGGTGGCTCAGTGGTCAGCCTGTATGATGGCTCAGTGGTTAGCAATGTATGGTGGCTCAGTGGTTAGCACTTAAGATGTCAGGTTAGGTGGCTCAGTGGTTAGCACTGTATTGTGACTCAGTGGTTAGCACTGTATTGTGGCTCAGTGTTTAGCACTGTATGATTTCTCAGTGGTTAGCACTGTATGGTGGCATAGTGGTTAGCACTGTATGGTGGCATAGTGGTTAGCACTGTATGGTGGCATAGTGGTTAGCACTGTATGGTGGCTCAGTGGTTAGCACTGTATGGTGGCTCAGTGATTAGCACTGTATATCGGCTCAGTGGTTAGCACTGTATATCATGGCTCAGTGTTTAGGTGGCTCTGTAATTAGCATGGAATGATGGCTCAGTGGTTAGCACTGTCTGTGCTCATGGTTGACGTTTGGCTCATGTTCACTGTATGTGGCTTAGTGGTTGCACTGTATGGTGGCTCAGTGGTTAGCACTGTATTGATGGCTCATGGTAGGTGGCTCAGTGGTTAGCACTGTATGTGACTCAGTGTTAGCACTGTATGGTGGCTCAGTGGTTATCATTGTATGGTGGCTTAGTGGTTAGCAAATCATGCAACAAATCAAACAGATAAAACAGGTATGTTGGAAAGCGCAAAAATGTGACACATGTCCACTTCTCCTGTTAGCACCACTAAGGATACACAGGTGTTTATTTCACCGCACACCCGATGCAATAGCATCAGGTCTTTTTCTAGTATATATATATAGTTTCCCATCCTGTTATATATGGTCTCGATCCTGCTATATATGTATGTCCTCCATCCTATTGTATATATGTCCTCAATTCTGCTGTATGTATGTCCTCCATCCTGCTGTATATATGTCTTCCATATGCCAACATTTTTTATTTTAGATTTTAATATGAAAAAGATATAACTGGTAGAATTCTTTTTGTAAACTAATATTTGTAGCACAAAAACAAGATTTAAACTACAGGTAATATTTCTTTGACTCTTTCCCTTTGAAAGCATGCACTGTATATCGGCTCAGTGGTTAGCACTGTATATCATGGCTCAGTGTTTAGGTTGCTCAGTAATTAGCATGGAATGATGGCTCAGTAGTTAGCACTGTATGGTGACTCAGTGGTTAGGACTGTGTGGTGGCTCAGTGGTTAGCATGGAATGGTGGCTCAGTGGTTAGCACTATATGGTGGCTCAGTGGTTAGCACTGTATATGATGGCTGTGTTTAGGTGGCTCAGTGGTTATCACTGTATGGTGGCTCAGTGGTTAGCACTGTATGGTGGCTTAGTGGTTATCATGATGGTGCTCAGTGTATCACTGTTTGATGGCTCAGTGGTTAGGACTGTATGGTGGCTCAGTGGTTATCACTGTATGTTGGCTTAGTGGTTATCACTGAATGGTGGCTTAGTGGTTATCACTGTATGGTGGCTTAGTGGTTAGCAAATCATACAACAAATGAAACAAATAAAACAGGTATGTTGGAAAGTGCAAAAGTGTGACACATGTCCACTGCTCCTGTTAGCACCACTAAGGATACACAGCTGTTTTTAATTTCATGGCTCTAATATATATAGTTTCCCATCCTGTTATATAGGGTATATGGTCTCCATCCTGCTCTATATATGATCTCCATCCTGCTGTATATATGTCCTCCATCCTGCTGTATATATGTCCTCCATCCTGCTGTATATATGTCCTCCATCCTGCTGTATATATGTCCTCCATCCTGCTGTATATATGTCCACCATCCTGCTGTATATATGTCCACCATCCTGCTGTATATATGTCCTCCATCCTGATGTATATATGTCCTCCAACCTGCTGTATATATGTCCTCCATCCTGCTGTATATGTTCTCCACCTGCTGTGTATATGTCTCCATCCTGCTGTATATATGTCCTCCATCCTGCTGTATATATGTCCTCCATCCTGCTATAAATATGGTCTCCATCCTGCTGTATATATGTCCCCCATCCTGCTGTATATATGTCCTCCATCCTGCTGTATACATGTCCTCCATCCTGCTGTATACATGTCCTCCATCCTGCTGTATACATGTCCTCCATCCTGCTGTATACATGTCCTCCATCCTGCTGTATACATGTCCTCCATCCTGCTGTATACATGCCTCCATCCTGCTGTATACATGTCCTCCATCCTGCTGTATACATGTCCTCCATCCTGCTGTATACATGTCCTCCATCCTGCTGTATACATGTCCTCCATCCTGCTGTATACATGTCCTCCATCCTGCTGTATACATGTCCTCCATCCTGATGTATATATGTCCCCATCCTGATGCATATATGGTCTCTCCGGCCTGCCTTTAACAAAAAAGGCTGCTCCAAATGCTTCCTCCATTGCGCACATTGTATAGGACTGATTCTTTGGCAGCCCCCCAACCCCCCATCTATCATTTTCCCCCCCTTCCCCTTCTGATTCCACATTTTTCCTGGCAGATTGGTACCTGCCTAACAGACACTTTTGGTCACTGAACAGAACAGAGAGAGAGGGGAGACAGATGAACATTCAGCTGGACCGCTGCCTGTGCTGCCAGGACGAGCAGGCAGACTATTCTTCTGTCTCATGCTTTGTGACATTGTGCAGTCACACTGCTGCTCTCACCCTCTGATGTCTATGCTGCAGACACCGGGCGGCGGTATCACACTATATGAGGAGAGCCAGAGATCAGGACAGTATCACAGGAGAGACTGGAGGGTCGGAGCCAAGCGATTCCCGACTCCTTGTAATTTAAAGTGCAGGAAGTCAGGAACAGCACAACTCCTCCTCTGCCACGACAGGAGGCGGCTGCTTCTCTGCAGGGGGCCCGGGCCCCCATACCTGCCGGGCCACGTCGCATTTGCGACCTCTGCGACCTTAGTAGTTACACCTCTGCTGATAACACAGAATCAGTAGGCGATATCCAAGCTTTCCCTTCACAGGGACTTTTGCACATGCACATTAGATACCTCAATATGAAAGGGTCAGAGTCTGTTAGTTGTGGCTAATGTGCATGTGCATTTCATGAAACAGGAAGTTAAAATCTAGAAATTCGCCCTCTTACCTGTGCAAAAATTGCCAGCGTTTTTTTATTGTAGATTTTAATATGAAAAAGAAAAAACTGGCAGAATTTTTTTGTAAACTAATATATGTAGCACGAAAACAAGATATAAACTACAGGTAATATTTCTTTATGAAGCCTTCCCTTTAACCCCTTCCCGACATAGGACGTTGTGCAACATCCTGTGTTTCTGCCTGTTTCCGACACAGGACGTTGCACAACGTCCTGGCAGATTTGAGCTGCTGCAGCTCCTGTGAGTGGGGTCACTCAGGTGTCACAGTTGCTGCTGCTCTGTGACAACCTGTAGATAACCCCACAGGGGGTGGATTAACCCCCCCGTCCCAGGACCCCTCCGATCGGCAGTTTAAAAGTGAAACTGCCGATCGGAGGGAATCATAGGGATTCACCCCTCCAGATCTGATTGGAGCTCTCCAATCAGATCTGGAGGGGCGGATCGGCATGTGTCCACCCCTCCTCACCCCCCTCCCGCTCCATGACTCACAGGGGGGCCCCCCCCCGTCCCCCCAAACCGCCCGCCCCCCTCTATTATCATGTATATGCTGGCGGGCTGCACCCGCGGGTGTGCCCGCCGGCAACACTGTCCGGTCCCCTCCAAAGGATTCCCCCCCAGGCATCCCCCACCTCTGCCCTGTGTGCTGCCCCCCCCCCCACCTCCTGCGGCAGGCTGCACACCTCGGTGCACCTGCCGCTGCAGCCGCCCCGGCCCTGACTCCGGCTGTGTGCCTTCTGTGCCCGCCGGTCGGTGGCCCCGCCTCCTCTTCCGGCCTCCTGCTCATTGGTGGATCCAGAGGGTACGTATGTATGTATGAATGAATGAATGAATTGATGGATGGATGGGGGGTGAATGCGTGGACGTGAGCGTACATGAGTGTGCGTGGACGTGAGTGTGCGTAGACGTGAGTGTGCGTAGACGTGAGTGTGCGTAGACGTGAGTGTGCGTAGACGTGAGTGTGCGTAGACGTGAGTGTGCGTGCATGCATGGATGTCAGCGTGCGTGCGTGGATGTCAGCGTGGGTGAATGTCAGCGTTTGTGCGTGGATGTCAGCGTTTGTGCGTGGATGTCTGCGTGCGTGGATGTCTGCGTGCGTGGATGTCTGCGTGCGTGGATGTGCGTGCGCGGATGTGTGTGGATGTGCGTGGATGTCAGCGTGCGTGCGTGGATGTGGATGTGCATGTGTGGATGATGGGTGC
This sequence comes from Allobates femoralis, assembly GCA_033576535.1. Classification (NCBI taxonomy): domain Eukaryota; kingdom Metazoa; phylum Chordata; class Amphibia; order Anura; family Aromobatidae; genus Allobates; species Allobates femoralis. Next base: position 43,106,007 of record JARQOC010000001.1, read on the forward strand.
ATAGGTGGATGGATGGGTGCAACAAGGGATCAAGTGTCCTCTTGTTGTAGTCTCTGAGATCATAGTCATGGTGCACTGTATGACAGATCATTGTCATACAGTGCACCATAACTCTGACCCCAGAGGCTGTAGGAAGAGGACACTTGATCCCTTGCTGCAGTCTCTGGATTGAGCAGAGGCGATCGAGCGTCGTGGGACCTTCGTTGTGGACTACGTCGGAGGCGATCGAGCGTCATGGGACCTTCGTTGTGGACTACGTCGGATCTTTATAATAAAGATGGAGTCCGAATTTTGTTTGTGTCTTTTTTTCAAATAAAAAGATTTTTCTGTGTGTATTTTCTGACTATTTACCAGAGATTCCTAATGGCGGGTCTAACATTGGCCCTATATTATGAATCTCGGGCTTAGTGCCAGCTGCCAATAAAAAGCTGGCATTAACCCCTTTATTACCCAGTTTGCCACCGCCACCAGGGCAACTGGAAGAGTCTGGGTACAGCGCCACAAAATGGCGCTTCAATGAATGCGCCATTTTCTGGGGCGGCTGCGGGCTGCAATTCGCAGCATGGGGGGCCCAGAATGCTTGGGCCTCTCCATGCTGCGGATTCCAGCCCCCAGCTGCCTAGTTGTACCTGGCTGGACCAAAAATATGGTGGAGCCCCACGTCATTTTTTTTCTAGAGTTAGTTCTAGAAGAAAAAAAAGGGCTTTGCTGTATTTTTGGTTGCCAGCCAGGTACAACAAGGCAGCTGGGGGTTGGTCGCAATCCGTAGCTGCCAAGTTGTACCTGGCTGGACCAAAAATATAGCGGAGCCGCACGCCATTTTTTTTTCTAGAATTGGTCCTAGAAAAAAAATAAAATGGGCTTCGCTGTATTTTTGGTTGCCAGCCAGGTACAATGATGCAGCTGGGGGTTGCTGGCAGTCCGTAGCTGCCAAGTTGTACCTGGCTGGACCAAAAATATGGCGGAGCCCCACGCCATTTTTTTTCTAGAATTAGTCCTAGAAAAAAATAAAAAAGGGCTTCGCTGTATTTAGATGCATAGTGAACACTTTGAACCCCCAGGTGCTTCACAAATTGATCCGTAAAAATGAAAAAAGAAAATTTGTATGAAAATAAAAAAGTACTTTTTCCTTATTACGGATCAATTTGTGAAGCACCTGGGGGTTCAAAGTGCTCACTATGCATCTAGATGCATTCCTTGGGGGGTCTAGTTTCCAAAATGGGGTCACTTGTGGGGGAGCTCCAATGTTTAGGCACACATGGGCTCTCCATACGCGACATGGTGTCCGCTAACATTTCCAATAGTTAGCGGACACCGTGTCGCGTATGGAGAGCCCCTGTGTGCCTAAACACTGGAGCTCCCCACAAGTGACCCCATTTTGGAAACTAGAGCCCCCAGGGACCTTATCTAGATGGGTGGTGAGCATTTTGAACCCCCAGGTGCTTCACAAATTCATCTGTAAAAATGAAAAAGTACTTTTTCTTCCACAAAAATTTTCTTTTTTCATTGTTACAGATTAATTTGTGAAGCACTGGGGTGTTCAAAATGCTCACCACCCATCTAGATAAGTTCCCTGGGGGGTCTAGTTTCCAAAATGGGGTCACTTGTGGGGGAGCTCCAATGTTTAGGCACACAGGGGCTCTCCAAACGCGACATGGTGTCCGCTAACAATTGGAGCTAATTTTTCAGTCAAATTGTTAGCGGACACCATGTCGCGTTTGGAGAGCCCCTGTGTGCCTAAATATTGGAGCTCTCTCACAAGTGACCCCATTTTGGAAACTAGAGCTCCCAGGGAACTTTTCTAGATGGGTGGTGAGCACTTTGAACCCCCAGGTGCTTCACAAATTCATCCGTAAAAGTGAAAACTTACTTTTTTTTTTCCTAAAAAATTTCTTTTTTCATTTTTACAGTTTAATTTGTGAAGCACTGGGGCGTTCAAAATGCTCACCACCCATCTAGATAAGTTCCCTGGGGGGGGCTAGTTTAAAAATGGGGTCACTTGTAGGGGAGCTCCAATGTTTAGGCACACAGGGGCTCTCCAAATGCAACATGGTGTCCGCTAACAATTTGACTGAAAAATCAGCTCAAATTTTTAGCGACACCATGTCGCATTTGGAGAGCCCCTGTGTGCCTACACATTGGAGCTCCCCACAAGTGACCCCATTTTGGAAACTAGAGCCCCCAGGGAACTTATCTAGATGGGTGGTGAGCATTTTGAACCCCCAGGTGCTTCACAAATTCATCTGTAAAAATGAAAAAGTACTTTTTTTTCCACAAAAACTTTCTTTTAGCCTAATTTGTTTCATTTTCACACGGGGAACAGGATAAAATGGATCCTAAAAATTGTTGGGCAATTTCTCCTGAGTACACTAATACCTCATATGTGGTCATAAACCACTGTTTGGGCACACAGCAGGGCTCAGAAGTGAAGGAGCGCCATTTGACTTTTTGAATGGAAAATTAGCTCCAAAAGTCAAATTGCGCTCCTTCCCTTCTGAGCCCTGCCATGCGCCCAAACAGTGGTTTATGACCACATATGAGATATCGATGTACTCAGGAGAAATTGCCCAACAATTTTTAGGATCCATTTTATCCTGTTGCCCATGTGAAAATGAAAGAATTGAGGCTAAAAGAACATTTTTGTTGGAAAAATTAAAATGACCATTTTTTCCTTCCACTTTGCTTTAGTTCCTGTGAAGCACCTGAAGGGTTAATAATCTTCTTGAATGTAGTTTTGAGTAGCTTGAGGGGTGCAGTTTTTGGAATGGTGTCACTTTTGGGTGTTTTCTGTCATGTACACCCCTCAAAAACGACTTCAAATGTGATGTGGTCACTAAAAAAAATGGCTTTGTAAATTTTGCTAGAAAAATGAAAAATTGCTGATGAACTTTAAGCCCTTATAACTTCCGAACAAAAAAAATTTTTTTTCCAAAATTGTGCTGCTGTAAAGTAGACATGTGGGAAATGTTATTTATTAATTTTTTTGTGTCACATACCTCTCTGGTTTAGCAGAATAAAAATTCATAATTTGAAAATTGCTAAATTTTCAAAGTTTTTGCCAAATTGTTGATTTTTTCACAAATAATCGCAAAAATTATCGACCTAAATTTAATACTAACATGAAGCCCAATATGTCACGAAAAAACTATCTCAGAATCGCTCGGATCCAATGAAGCGTTCCAGAGATATTACCTCATAAAGGGACACTGGTCAGAATTGACAAAAATGGCCTGGTCATTAAGGTCAAAATAGGCCCGGGGGTGAAGGGGTTAAATGCATGCACTTTTGAAGAAAATCGTTTTTGCAGGAGGGTCCGCTAATTAGCTCATTCTGAATACAGGAACTGTCCAGTCTCAGCAGGGTGAGTCCACGCGTGGCCAATTTTGGGTGGGTGAAGAGTGTGAGTGCTTGATAAGTGGGCGAGGGCATACAAACTTTTCTAAGCCAAAAAAGAAGCATGCAGGGGATTTTCTAATCCTCCATATACTCAATCTCTATGAGATTTAGAGTAAATTGTAACCTCTTACAATGTAGCATTTCCGCAATGTGTGAACCTACCCAAATAAAGTAATCTTCCCTCTATATCAAAAGTCTCCCTTAGTTGATAAACACATTACTCGTTATGTCCTGATCCAACAATTTATAACATTATTCTGCTTATTAGCAAACTGTCCTTTGCAGTAACCGCTGCGTTTGCCCCAAGCCCAGCTCCAAAGTGAAGGACTCAGCCTAGAAGTGCTTTATATCATCTGCCAAATAAAGATCGCTTAATGTTCCGTGCTCACCCACATTCACAGGTACTTCTGGAAAGGTCACCGTGCAGCAAGGTTTCAGAGACGCTCTCAGATTGACTCCTTTCCATTTGTTTAATGGCCATGTGAAAATGTCAGCACACGATGCACCTCTGCTTTATGCAACATTTCTGTTTCTCTTAATGGACTCGTGTTCGTCATTCTATTTCACGGTCTCTCCTATCCTTGTTTTTATTGCCATCGTAACTTACTACAAGCTAGTGCCTTGCTATGGAACTACTGCGGGCTTCAGAGGAAATCAGTGGCAACGCTTCCATGGGAACATATATATTTTTAGCTGTCTTTAGAAACATAGGAACATGACATTGAGACCCTGTATGGCAAAGACATAGAACAAGGAAAGACATCTATGTAAAATCCACCTGACTTGGCTGAATTATTAAATGTAAGTGTAGAATGAATTCCAGGCACAAGTAAAAAGACCCCTTGTTCATTCCGGCAAGGCCTGTCTATATTGCATGCAGGTTGACACTCGTTGCTGGTGTGGCACGTCTCAAAGTACCGTATTTAGGGTAGAGACAATCGATATAAGCAGAGGTAGACGGCACTCTCTGGTTTCATCAGTGCAGCTTTTTATTTCTCATTCCATGTTACATCGCTGCAAGGAGAGAGATTAAGGCGGAGGACAACAGCTCACTGTTTTGAGCAGTATGCACTTCAACGGGTCCTATGCATAGGCGTAGTCCGCCACCTCACTTCCCTTCCCTGCATCAATGTAAGCCACAGAATGAGAAATAAAAAGCTGCACTGGTGAAACCGTGAGTGCCATCTATCTGTGCTTATATGAATTAAATTGTTTTTCTTTTTTATGTTCTATGCCCCTGTGTTCCAAAGTTATGATCCCTGGAAATAATGATACAAAATCTTTATTTATTTCCAGCACTAGAGAATCAAATCATGGCAGAGCCCGCAGAGAAGTTCTGACTATACGCCTTGTATGCTTTACACAATATAACTGTTATTTCAGGAGAATTTGCAGCAGAATGTGTCTCCGCCTCTAGCCCCCCCATCTTCATTGAATGTTACAAGCACCAACTTTCATCTCCTATCTCAGTAATGGGAGGCAGAGAAAGAAGCAGATTTGTCTGATAAGACATATTACAAAGTTGCTTTTTTTCCTGAGTACTATTGATTTATGAAATAAGAATTAAATAGTCAGGTACTGTTTAAACAATCCAGAGGAAAGTCCTCTGAAGGGGTTTTCTACACATCCTAAATAATTACATTTGTAAAGTGATTTTAAAAACAAGCTGTGTTTAAATATAAAAAAAACTCTACAAAATCCTCTCCGTTTTCAAGAATGTGAAAATGTTAAATGTTTTATTTCACTGCTTATTGCCTGGGCTACTGGCCAAGCTGCATTCTAAAAAGGTGTCCGGTGTCCTAGGCAAGGTGTGCAGCACTTACAAGCTGTAATGGAAAGTGCTTGTAAGTGCTTCCTGAAACTGGCAAGATCAGTAGATCTAGGTGGTTTTTGTGCACTTCTGTGATGATGCAGAGTGAAAGCCTCTCATAGCAGCATAGAACTAATTTCTGATTGATGCCACTGGTCCAAATCATTTATGATCATACTGTGGACCCCACCCCCATGCACTGTAATAGTGCAAGTGTCCACAAAATGTTCTCCATAATACTACCTGATCTTCTAGTCCATCTATTAAAGAAAATCTATCAGCAGGTTTTTGCTACCTCATTTGAGAGCTGCACAATGTAGGCAAAGAGATTCTGACTGCAGCTTTGTATTACTTAGATGACTGGCTGCAGCTGTTCTCACACAATCAACGCATTTAGTTTTAGCCATGCAGCAGAGTTGGAAGAGCTGCCCCCACCTACACCAAGCTCTCAATAGAGGTTTGACATTTCACTGTCAATGTGCTATCAAGAGGAGGGGGAGTGTCGAACTGCCATGCATGTGAAAATGTAGTCCAGTAATGGTAATCATCAGATGATAAAGTCTTTAGTGTATGTAAACAATAGTGCACAGACTGATGAGAGACGCATAGTTGCTTGTTTTTTTTAACCCCTGCAGCATTCTTTCCTCAGCTTACATAGCAAAAACCTGCTGACAGGTTTCCTAGGGGTTATCTGTGCCTCTCAATTGCCAGTTTTTGTGCATGGCTATCTAGTTCTTGCATGCATCCTATTCTCTCTTTTGGACAAGGTGCCCAATACCTGATCACACGGTCATCAACACCTTGACCTTAAACGTGCTGCCAATGGCTGTGGAGTTGGAGTTGGTGTCCATTTTGGTGAAGTTGAAGTCTGAGTATTCAGGGAAATTGAGTTTGAGGTTTGGCTTACCGACTTCCCAGCCATGGCTGCCATTACCGTAATTCGAGTTCCTATCTCAGTGCAGCTATGAATGCTTTGTTCACACCTACATTCAAAAGAGAAATCACAAATCTTGTGATGGCTGCCAACTGTGTTGCGCAGATCCTCTTCACATAGTCAGGAGAAAAAAAGATTTTTTTTTTTTAATTTTGTTATTTACCTGTCAGAAATAAAGGAATGTGCAATCGAAACTCTAAAATGTGCACAACAGATGTGAGACTACCATTGCTCTCAATAATGGTGCCACCATGAAGCCCTAACTCCTCTCCCATTAATGGTGGACACCGTGATGTCCCTACTTCCTCTCCCATTAATGGCGGACATGTGAAGCCTTTTACCTTCTTTTCCATTAATGACTGACACGTGAAGCCCCTACCTCCTGCCCCATTAATGGGAGCACGGTGAAGTCCCTACCTCCTCTCCCATTAATGGCGGACACGTGAAGACTCCTACCTCCTGTCTCATTAATGGCGGCATGGTGAAGTCCTTACCTCCTTTCCATTAATGGCGGACACGTGAAGCCCCTACTTCCTCTTTCATTAATGGCAGCACTGTGAAGCCTCTACTCCTCTTCTATTAATTGCGGACACGTGAAGCCTTCTACAGCCTCTTCGATTAATGGCGGACACATGAAACCTCCTACCGCCTCTTCCATTAATGGCGGGCACATGAAGCCCCTAACTCCTCTCCCATTAATGGCAACACCATGAAGCCCCCATCTCCTCTCCCATTAATGCCAGCACCGTGAAGCCCCTACCTCCCTCCCATTATTGGCAGAAATGTGAAGTCCCTACCTCCTCTCCCATTAATGATGGCACCGTGACAACCCTACCTCCTCTCCCATTAATGGCGTCACTGTGAAGCCCCTACCTTCTCTCCTATTAATGGCAGAATGTGACACCCTACTTTCTCTCCCAATAATGCCACCACCGTGAAGCCCTATCTCCTCTCCCTTTAATGGCAGCACATGAAGACCCTACCTCCTCTCCTATTAATGGCGGCAGTGTTAAAAACCCTACCTCCTCTACTATTAATGGCAGACAAGTAAAGCCCCTACCTCCTCTCCTTTAATGGTGGCACCGTGAAGCCCCTACCTCCTCTTCCATTAATGGCTGACACGTGACACCTCTACCTCCTTTGCCATTATTGGCGAGCACCGTGAAGTCCCTACCTTCTCTCCCATTATTGGCGGCACCGTGAAGCCCCTACCTCCTCTCCTATTAATGGCGGCATTGTTAAAACCCTACCTCCTCTACCATTAATGGCAGATAAGTAAAGCCCCTACCTTCTCTCCTATTAATGGCGGCATTGTTAAAACCCTACCTCCTCTTCCATGAATGGCGGACACGGGACACCTCTACCTCCTTTTCCATTATTGGCGGCACCATGAAGCCCCTACCTTCTCTCTCATTATTGGCAGCACCGTGAAGCCCCTACCTCCTCTCCTATTAATGGCGGCATTGTTAAAACCCTACCTCCTCTACTATTAATAGCAGATAAGTAAAGCCCCTACCTTCTCTCCCTTTAATGGTGGCACCGTGAAGCCCCTACCTCCTCTTCCATTAATGGCGGACACGGGACACCTGTACTCCTTTGCCATTATTGGCGGCACCATGAAGCCCCTACCTCCTCTCCTATTATTGGCACCACTGTTAAGCCCCCACCTCTTCTCCTCTGCCAGTTGTGACCTTTCTCTCGTGAAGTTCTCCTTCTTTTCACACTTGTTTTCTCTCCCTCCCCTCTTTCTCTGTAATGTGCCGCGTCTTCCTGATATACGTTCTTCCATCTCTGCTGTACTTTATACCCCGCTAAGTGCACCTTCCAGATGGAGCTTTTTATGTATTAAGGAGGCGCATCTTCTTACAGCCGACACAGAGGTAAAACATTTCCCAGAACATGTGTCCTGAACATAAAGACATCACATTTTTGCCTGCCTCATTTATTGCAGTCAAAAGCTTTTTTTCTTATCTTTTCCTAAGAAACCCAAACTTTGGAGCCGATCCTGTGTAAGCGAGCGGTTTGTTATGCAGCAGGTCCATTATTCCAGTGCTCCCTACTGTGGTTTTCGGGGTAGTTAGCGACCCCATTAGGGGTTTTGCATTCAGATATAAAGCTCCTTGTGAGATGAAGCTAAATTGCCACTAGGTTGCGGTGCGTCTGTCACTAATGGCCTCGCTGTGAAAGGTCTTCAGTACCTTGGAGAGCTCTCAGTAGCAGAACGACTCTGCAGCATTTACAGGCTGATTGCTGTGTGCCTTGTTCTGTAAATCGCTGGGTATTTTACAGAAAGCCGGTCACATTGCAAAGCACTGTAAAGTGACAATGGAGAAACGGAGATTGTGCTGTGAAAAGGCTGCTGGGAGTTGTAGTCCTGATGGGATTTGTGTATTTGTACTAATATTTCATTTATTTCTAGCCCCCTTCACTCTGGTTGGATATATTGCCTAATATGGTCTTAAAGGGAATCTGTCAGCAGGTTTTTGCTACTTTATCTGACAGCAGCATAATGTAGGCAAGGAGATTCTGAATTAAATAAGGTATCGCATAATTACTGGCTGAAGCCGATCTCACACTATCAAAGAATTTCTTTTCAGGGACACAGCAGAGCTGGGAATGTTTCCCCCACCCTCATCATTCTCCCAATACAGATTGTGCATTGATAGTGAGGTGTGAAGCACAGCAGAGCATGTGTGGGACTGACTTGCATGAGTTTTCAGTCCTTCAATGTTGGGCCGACTTCACACTACGGTTTTGTACATTAGGTTCTGTCCGGTTTTGCCTCCCATCTATCCCTTTGGTGCCGGATTGGTTTTATTTGGCCATCAGGTTTTGTGTATTCTGTGCCTGATCCGGTTTTGTCAGGTTTTTCACTGTCTCCAATATCGATATATTTGTTTACTGTAAACTATATCTATAATTTTGAATGTAACCCTTCTCATGTACACCACCATGGAATTAATGGTGCTATATAGATAAATAATAATAATAGTAAATTATAATAAGATAGTCTAAAATGTGACTCCTGTCTCATCAGTCTGCCTTGTTCTTTTACCATTCTTTACACTGCAACTCTACATAAACACAGTACAAGAAAGACCAAATGAATGCACTATTTAGACGAGCCAATAATCTGGGAATGAGTTCATCCCCAACTATCGACTCAGCTAAGCAGTCAGGTGTCACCCAATGAATGTGCACATTGCTATAATTTTCAATGACTTTTAGTTGAGTCTATCCAGGCTGTTAAACGACCACCGCTAAGGTATATGCAAGCCAATTGGTGTTCATTTCTTTACCTGCATAGACGGACCGTTAATGGACAATTGTTTAAAGGGAACCTGTCAGCAGGTTTTTGCTATGTAATCTGAAGACCACATTCTGTAAGCATAAATACAGATTTCAGCCACATTGCACTGGGTGCTGTTTACCTAGAATGTTAGGTTTTAGCTCCAGAAACGTATTACTTGGACTGACCGCTCGTGAGTCCAACTCCAGCTCTCCTCCTTCTGTAATCAGTACCTCACTGTCTCTAGACTTTGTACAGAGCCTGGTGTGGGCAGGGGTGGCTCTCTCAGTTCTGCTGCATTGCTAAATCTAAAAACTGTGTGTCTGAACAGTTGCATCCAGTAATCTAAGTGATACATTGTTAGATTCCGGTTCTTTACCTACTTCATGCGTCTCTCAGATGAGTTAGCAAAAACCTGCTGACAGAGTATTCAGGAGCCAAAGAGATCGGCACTGTATGTCCAATCAATATATCATAAAAATGTGCAAAAATAGATTTTATAGCATCAGTCAGCCATAGAAGTAGAATATGTCTGAATGGATGATGGGTGATGAGTCCTCCGTACTCGGTGAGGTGGTCAGGACATTCCCCACTAGTATCACCACTAATTGTGATTGCTGCAGTGTAATGTCTACATTTTCTATGACCTTCTATATGGGCATACAACCTCTTAAAGGGAATTAATCATCAAGTATTTGTTATGAAATCTGAGAGCAATTTGATATAGTGGTAGGGAGTCTGATTACAGTGATGTATCACTTATTGGGCTGCTTTGTGCAGTTTTGATAGAATCCCTGTTTTCTCTAGTGTAGATAAAGCAGAGCCCTGTATAATCTCGCCCACGCTGCTGATTTTCTGCTTCCGTTGTTTCCGTCGATCATTGGTAGGGGCGGGGTTTGCACAGATTAACCTGACTGCTTTGTATGTGATACCTAGTCCAGCAGTGATAATCTCCTGCTGATAAAACACTGATTGCTTTGAAACTACAGCACACAGCCGAATATTATGCTGCTCTCAGATTAAGTAGCAGTATTTTGCTGACAGATCCTCGTTCAAATTAGGCTTGTATTCTTCCTGTGGTCGGACAAACTGAGAAAAGTTTACAAAAAAAAATTAAGGTGATCACTAAAATAATATTACTTTATTAAATATATGAAACAAAAAGCATAAAAACAATATAAAATCCCATTTGGCTGAATGATAGACTGATCCACAATAAGGCTGCAGTCAACACACTTTGATACAAATGTATTCAGGTGTATTTAATAATGAATAATGACCACAAAGTGCAATAAAAGTTGGTAAAATGAATTATGAGAGCTGCAAGGGTCGGTATATAAAGACTAGTATGGTCGACTGAATGCTAGAAAAAAAACTCTGAAGTAGAGTATTAACAGCCCCAAAGAAATGACACCTACTTATAGCGACTTGTTTAGTAAACTACGGTATAAGCATTGAATGGTAGATTTGCATTGCCAAAATGAAATACCGGCTACCAAAATGAAAAACTTGTGTAACAACCCATAATGAGGCTGTAACTCAATCCTGACGGGGACAAAGCCAAAACTAAATAAGTATATGGAATAAAAATGTCAGAAAATATACAGTCTGTATGATACAGAGCATAAAATGCAAAAGGCACGGCACAGGAATGGTTGGAGATGATTTACCCAAAAAGCATTTAGGAAAATGGTTATTAAGTACAAGCGTAATGATAAATAAAGGTTTAACACCTGCATCAGGAGAGATCAAAGAAGGATGAAAAACATGTGCATCGCCACAGAATGCATGGCTTCTTCAGGGTTATCGCCTCTGAAAGCAAGGCTTCTTCAGAGGTATTGCCAGTGAATTTGTGGCTTCTTCAGGGGTATTATTGCCATTGAATCCATGGTGTTTTCAGGGTTATCCCCACAGAGTTTGTGGCTTCTGCATGGTTATCGCTACTGAGTGTGTGGCTTCTTCAGGGGTATTGCCACTGAGTGAGTGGCTTCTTCAGGATATTCACCACTAATTGTTTGGCTTCTTCAGGGGTATCACCACTAAGTACATGGTTTCTTCATGGGTATCCCCACTGAATGTGTGGCTTCAGGGGTATCACCTCTGAGTACATGGTTTCTTCATGGGTATCTCCACTGAATGTGTGTCTTCAGGGGTATCACCACTGAGTGCATGGCTTCTTCATGGGTATTGCCACTGAATCTGTGGCTTCAGGGGTATCATCACAAAATGTGTGGCTTCTTCAGGGATATCACCCCAGAATGCATGGCTTCTTTATGGGTAAAGTGCCTTGTGTTACTCCGAGCATCACAACTGTGCTGCATAGGGGGTTTTGTCTTAATTCTTCAGAGTATCAATGAAGCTGTTCACTATAATGAAGCAGACGGAGTCCTGTCGTATCCTGTCTGGCCTCTGTTTTAGCCATGTGAGGGTATGTGGTCACGGTCCGGAGGAGCTGCATGTTGGACGCAGCACCTCCGGACCTGAGTGAAGCCACCGCTGCCTGCAGGGAGACCGCAGCCACCCTGTACTCACCATGTGCGGCGGGTGCAGGGCGGCTTCTCCCTGCAGTCATCCGATGGGAGCCGCTTCCGACTCTGCAGCATGAAATGAACATGCTGCGGTGGGGCAGAATGCTGGCAACCTGCACCGCAGCTCCAAACAAGCTGCGGGCGGGTTAAGCATAGTGAGGGTGGGATTTTTACAATTCCATCCACTATGCTTATACTGTAATACGCAGCGGCGAGACGCTGCGTCCAAAACCCTGCGTATACTGATCGTGTGCACGCACCCTTAGGTTTTTTATTGTTTTTTAGTGTCAGAGTAGTGACATCACTTTGGCTTCTAGAGAGGATTCTGAATCAAAGACTCCACGTCTAGGACGTCCATATGACCTAATAGTGACTATAGAAAGTATCCATCTTCATCTATTCCCTTTACGTTTTTACAAGCTTGTGTATCTACATTATCTCCAGCCCGTTCTGCGACACTAAAGTCCTATCCTTATGGATAGTTGATGAGATTGGAATATGGTAAAACCCTTCCAATGCTCCGCTGGCCAGTGAAGCAATGACCGCCTATTGTTAGTCCTTGTTCTAGATATCTCTGATGATTTCCAGCACTGCTACACATGAGTCCGATTATTTCACCGATTCATCACAGTCTCTCTTATAGTTTTAGTGCGCGATAATAAAAGGAGAGTCGGCCGTTTTCCTAACATTTTTGTAAAATATTTCTGCCCCTCCTGTTCGAAATGACCATTAAACATATGCAGACATTTCTATTCCCAAAGTAAAGCTTTATGGGCAGCAAAGCGCCACCTTATAACAAACGCTATAAATGTGTGGCAGGAAATAGGCAAATAAATATACTTTATTTCCGGGACTGCTCTCTTAATCTGCACACAAGAAGGGAGGGGGAAGATACCGGAGGATATGGAGAGAAGTGGCTGCAAGTTGTTCTATTGTTAACTTAGTTACCTCGGGTAACTCCCCGCCAGCCTTTTGTTTTTCTTCTCTGAACGCCAGCGTTTTGCATACTGATTACTTATTAGAGCCGCGTACACTCCGCTGCTTAATGTAGCTTTCATTATCTCCTTCTCCGAGTGCACAGCTCCGTGTTAAGCATCTGTATCCCCCTCTCTCCATTATTGTCTGTCTGGAACATCTGCTCCCGTGCTGTACGTTTTCCAATTGTGATAAATGTCTACACTTCTACTTTGTGAATCCTGATTGTTTGGAAATCTGACGAGCAATTGCCCGGCAGCTCTAACATGTGCTGGAATCACTGGCGGCCAAGTCAACTCTCCGAGCATCTCTCGAAAGAAAAAGCTAAGCCGCAGTCAGGTGTCTGTGTGATCCAGTCCGGGGCGTTGATATCTCGCACAGTTGGCAGTTCTCTCGCTCAATGTATTGATTGAAATGTTTACTCATCACCTCTGCGGCAGGCAGCGCTCCAAGCCAAATGAGCTAACACCCCCAACACCCGCCAGTATGAGCTGAGAAGCCCTATAATGGCTGACTTTTTAAACATGAATGCATGAATGGTTCTTTTTTTCTTTTTCTTTTAAGATTAAGATATTTTTTTTTGCTAGCGCCAAAAAAGAAAAAAACTCGACAAGTAATGACAAATCTCTGAGGGTCTGGGTACATGCACCATGTGTGATGTCAGGGTCAGAGGAGACATCAGATTACAGTCACAAACCCAATAGGGTGTATCCACTGAAAAAAGGAAACCTGTAACCAGTCCAGCATTCAAGGAATACCGCCCTGAATAGGGGAAATACTCTGAAATTACAGCTTCTGGTTGGAGAATAAAAAGGTAAACTTTATTCCATCTTTAAAAATTGGAGATAATAGTATACAGTAGATTAAAGGGAACCTGTAATGTCCTTTTTTGTTATCAAACCCCCCCAATGTTATTTAGATTACGGTATGTACTGTTCATTAGTGACCTGTTTGTTTTTCTTTTTTTTAAATCGTTGTATTCATCCCAAAAAAGCACTTTAGATACTTTGATATTTCCATTAGCTAGCTGCCCAAACAGTCATCTGAGCGGTTAGCAGGCATGTTACTCAACTGCAAACTTGCTGAAATTCATCTAATGCTCTCTGGAAGGACCTATTTGATGTCATGGCCATGTGACCACAATGGGTGGAGCTAAGCAGATCTTGCATGGACTATGTAGACTTGGCTCCACCCATTATAATGATGTCACACAGGTTCTTCAAGAGAGCATTACATGAATTTCATGATATGTCTTCTGACCACCCGGATGACAGACTGTTTGGGCGGCTATCTAATGAAGACATCTAAAGTGATTTTTTGGGATAAATATGACGATTTAAAAGAAAAACAGGTTACTGATGAACCATGGATGATCTAAATAACATTAGGGGTGATTTAATAAAAAAAAACGGACATAACAGGTTCCCTTTAATAAAGACTAAAGCAATAGGCGACGTGTTTCGAATGCAAACTGCGTTCTTAAATGGCTTCATTATCTTTACTTTTATGTTCAATATTTAAAGAAAGAATAAAGTTTTCACCGTTTTATACTTCAACCAAGCTAGGACTTAAAGGTTTTTCCCTGTACCGACCCAATAGGGAAATGTACTAAAGCAAAAAATGTTTTAAGGCCAGGAAATATGGAGATTGCCCCATAAAAGAGGAGTCCCATAAAGAGAAAGTGTTACCAAAAGAGAGGAAGAAAGGAATAAGGAGTCAGCAGATGAGACGCCATCTGGAGACTTAAATTACAAGTGACGGTCGTAAACATGACGACTCCTTAATGTGAAGGATGGGAGCTGGCTTTATTTCCTTGTTCTGATTGGGTCCTCCATTGGCAAGTGAGAAGCAATACATGCACATACTTAAGTTGTATCAGTCATGTCCTTCTCTTCATTGCTATCCGGGACCGGTAGTGAGGAAGACAAGAGAGGCTCAACTGGTGTGTGCTTCCCAATAGCCATGGCATGTATATAGCTAAGATTATGAGGTCAGGCCATCCACAGGGGAGATGGTCCCACAATGGACAACTTGAGCTAAAAGTGGTCCTCCTTTTTTAATGACTGCAAGTCAACATGCATGGAAAGAATACCTTCCCCTCCGCTTAGCCACCCGACATGCCGCAGGGTGTATGGTGTTGAATGTAAAGACATTTGGAATCTGAAGCATTAGAGAACCAAATACCCTGTCTTGATTTCTGTAAAATACAATAAAAAACTGCATTAAAGTGGCTTCCAAAAATCAGTTTTTTACCCAGTCTACTTGTATTTAGCTGCTTTGATATCATGATGAACTCATTAGGAGTACAGGTGATGGCAGTGATGACTCAGCACCTGTGTCCTTCTCTGATTCTTTTGCTTATTAGAACAGTCTGCAGCCACTTATCTCTGAGACACAGGCTGAGCTGACCTTTCCACTGCCATCATCTGTACTCCAAATAGTGCTGGAGATTTTTCTGATGAGCACAACACGCAGAGGAGGAGATAGGAGTTGACTTATCACTGCCATCATCTGTACTCTTAACGGTGCAGGAAATTTTTCTGATAAGCAGAACAGTCAGAGGAAGAGACAGAAGCTGACTCGTCACTGCCATCATCTGTACTCCGAATGCTGCAGGATATTTTTCTGATGAGCAGAACAGAGGAGGAGACAGAAGCTGACTCGTCACTGCCATCATCTGTACTCCCAATGCTGCAGGATATTTTTCTGATGAGCAGAACAGAGGAGGAGACAGAAGCTGACTCGTCACTGCCATCATCTGTACTCCCAATGCTGCAGGATATTTTTCTGATGAGCAGAACAGAGGAGGAGACAGAAGCTGACTCGTCACTGCCGTCATCTGTACTCTGAATGCTGCAGGATATTTTTCTGATGAGCAGAACAGAGGAGGAGACAGAAGCTGACTCGTTACTGCCATCATCTGTACTCCGAATGCTGCAGGATATTTTTCTAATGAGCTGAACAGAGGAGGAGACAGAAGTTGACTCGTCACTGCCATCATCTGTACTCCGAATGCTGCAGGATATTTTTCTAATGAGCTGAACAGAGGAGGAGACAGAAGCTGACTCGTCACTGCCATCATCTGTACTCCGAATGCTGCAGGATATTTTTCTGATGAGCAGAACATGCAGAGGAGGAGATAGAAGGTGACTTATCACTGCCATCATCTGTACTCCTACTGAGTACATCCTGACATCAATGCAGCTGAGGGCAGGTGAATAGACTGGGGGAAACCAGGGGTTTGAAATCCACTTAAAATCAATTTGTTTTTATAGAAATGAAGACAAATTTTTTAATAAATTGATTTGCAAAATAACAACAAACAAACAAAAAAAAAACTTTAGTTACTTTAAAAAAAAATACCCTGTATCACACATCGCCCCCTTCAGGCCATACACAGTATATAGTTTTTGTCCAGAGTGTCCCTTTAATATTTGTAAGTGTTCCTTAATCTTTCCTCTTCCTTGTATCTATTTGTGTTTTTCTATCTTAAAGCCGCAGTGTCGGCTCCTTATTACAGTCAGTGTTGGTAATTATTCCCTGTAGGGTCGGTGTGTAACATGTCTTCTGTTTTTTGTCCTCACAGTGCGTCTGTGCTCCAGTCGCCTCGGCCTCATCAAGAAGTGTATCTCTCAGTCCCCAACCAGCTATAAGCAGTCGGCGAAGCTGCTAGCACTGGCTCATCTGCTGAGAGTCGCAGGTAAACACTTCTCACCATTCACTTGCAATATATTACTGGATATGTAACACTCGGGAGTCGGCAGGGTGATTACAGCATGGGCTCGTGTCTTATACAGCATGGGCTCGAGTCTTAGCAGTGAGGCGTTTCAGCTGCTAAAATAAGGGAAACTTCATTCAGTAACTTGTAGTCATGTCTATATTTAGTCTTCAGTGCTGCCGGCTTCTCCCCAGGGCTGCACTCTCCCGCCCTCCTGTCCTATAGGGCCAATGCCTACCATGAAGTCGGAAACAGACGGTATCTGACTCACAGGACACGTTGCGTATGATCATTTGTTTTGTTTTGTTTACTTAAATGCACATATTTGGGGTTAAAAATGTTACAAATGGGTTCAATAAAACATTTTGCACCTTTTAGGCTTTTACAGGCCATTTTTTTAGGTCATGAATCAACTGAGAAGAGCTAAAGAAAAGATAAATGAAAAATGTTATAGTTAACCCGTCAGAGAGAGCTCACTGATGGACTCCCAATTAACTCATTCTGCAGCCAATAACAGACAGTGAGACCCAGAGACTATAGAAGGCAAACGGGGCAAAATCTGTAATGAAATCCAATTGCAAAAATGATTTATAGCCCCATTGACATGCATTTAAGTTAAAATGAAATGTTCACGAAGGTGGACAAACCCTTTAAGATAACATTCTGACTTTTTACAGAGGAAGCTGGGGAGCACACTTTGTGCATTGAACTCTCAATGAGAAACAAGTTACTGTAAGGTACTGAACTCCTTCTATTGGTAGTGGGCTGATGGCTATAATATTATCATTTAAGGAGGACTTGTTAAAGATGTTTTTTTTTCTCTTTTTATGTTAGGTTTTTTTTTTTGCCCGGTGTAAATGCCACTATGCTCCTGGATCTGGATTACAGCTGTTTCGTGCTAGCTTATCACTTCAACAGATCCTATAGCAAGATAGCACGAAACAGCTGTAATCCTTGTACAATGCTGTGAACGTATTTCTGTACCTGCTTGTTTTTAAGGCATTAAGAAGTTATTTTAGGGCATGAACAGGGCGAGTGCCACTTTTTCTATTTTTGCACTGTCTTAATAAGTCTGAATCTGACTGAGCACCACCTATTTGCCATTTGGCACTCTCACCGCTATATTGTCCGTGACTTCATGCCGAATATCCAAGCTGCTTGATGTTTTGGTAAGTGGTGCAGAACCATTTTACTTCTCTCTTTTTGCTCCTGAATCTGACGTTGCTTTTTGTTTGTTTTTGCTGCTCTCTATTCTTAAGTCTTCTTCCCTATATAAAATTCTGGTCCATTTAGCCAAGTGGGTGTCAACCTCCGGTGTTTGTTGTAGATATCTACCTGTAGACCATGCCCATTTGGTTAAAAAAAAAAAAGCCCTTTACTTACAGGGGGGTTAAGACCTGATCTCAAGCATAGAGAGGTGTACGAATGAAAAAAAAATCATGCCGGAGTCAGGAAAACATCGGCATTGGGGTTACAAATGAGACTTTCTGGATGAACAGGTAAAAATTTGCAAAGACGCCTTCCAAAATAATACAACCCTTCACAGAGGATTGGAGGCTTTATATCTGCAGAGAGGGGACGGATTCTGTATTAACGTCTATGGATTTTTTGTTGCATTGTGAGAAACATTTACAAACAGTTAAATAAAGATTGCTCTTTTCGGCATCGACTTCTCCGTCTACGTGTCGTGCACACCAAAAGACGACGTGAGCGCTCAATCAACAAGCAATTGGTGCCTGAAGAATTCGGTTACAGCATTGCAGGAAACTGGCCTGTATAATAGCGGTAAATAAATAATGACGCCATACGCACAAAAGGTTCTAAAAGCTGGGGCCTCCGTCTCTGGCATATTTCTCTTGCTCAAAATTGCATTTGTATTTCACGCAGCTCACACACAGGCCTAACGGGGAGCGTTGTCAGGCTTATTGCACCAGTGCGTGCCAGTAATGATTGCCTGTAGAGTTCTTAG